>SDVV010018254.1:0-13801 GCA_016164225.1 Gammarus roeselii
GACATCGCTAGCAGGTCATCAAAAGATGCCAACGCCATTAAACTCTGCCATAGCAGATAGCAGCTATCCAGAGGGATCATAATAAACTCGTACACCTGTCGTATGAGTGGTAAACGAACTTTATTAAAAAAATAAACGTTATGCACATTGGAACACACACCAGAAATTCTGCTGTCGTGATGGTATACCAGCACGCGACTGCAGTTGAGCAACAGCAGTCGTCAGGCCCCGAACGGAATGTGCAGAACAATTTTGGTCCGATATCAGCAAGAGGAAACCGAGTTCAGCTCAGAACAGATGAAATTATTCCGAAACTGAGAAATGAGACATACCCGCAACGACTTGGCAAACTTAAACTGGAATAATTTGAACGAAAACAACTTAGTGGTCAGTTAATAGATACTTTCAAATACCGAAATGTATTCGCCAGAACTAGTCCCTAGGGCCTTGTTGATCAAGAATGAAACCCCAGGTATAGAAATAATGGACTAAGACTGCAGCTGAAGCCATTCAGAACCTCAGTTACCGAGAACTTTAAAATCAAGACACCATCAATATGGAACCGTTATCCACATGATGTGGTTAATATTAACAGCGTCAGCACCTTTGAAAATCGCCTCGACTAGCACCTGGAGACTTACCCACCTTCTTATAACTAAATGGGCAGAAAGACTATCGCCGCCAAAGGTGGCACCGACGTCCGTTGGAGCCTCCAGCCGCCGCATTACTGATGAGCAGTGTATTCATGCGAGGCGTAGCTGTACTGCAAATTATGTTTCAAAGCATTGATAGAATGGACTTTACGGCTCGTTCCAGGCCTACTGCTTTATTAGGCTATTCTATTGAGTTTGTTCAAGTCTCCACACAGGCATGTATCACCTTGTGGATTAGTATTCAGTTAGCATTTGAAAAGTCTGTATTGATATATTGAATCCCGTTAGATATTCACACATGAATCTTCCACAGTGGTTATATATCAAATATCAGCCTGTTTACTATGATTTATTTACTAGATTTTGTGAACACAGCAGAACTCCGGCCCCGGTCACATGGCAGCTCTACCGCCCCGAGCCTTGCTATTTTGGTTGCATTTTAAGGGAAATTTCTTGGTCGCCCTGTAGGCCTTCCTCCTGCTTTCCCCCTCCCTCAGGCCAGAGGAACAGGTGGGTCTATCGACCCGAGTCCAGGGCACTGCGCAATGAGACCACGGCAGATGGTTGGGCATGTGGAGAAAGGGCATGTTAGGCAGCCTGGTAGCTGGTTTAGCTGATGGAGAAGGACGCCGTGTTTGATCAACAAAGGGGAAGTGGTTGAGGATTGTTTACTCGATATTGAGGTAGATATATTATAATGAACTATAGTTGGCATATCTGCTGATATTAAAGTAGGTTTTGTAATGCTCTTGGTTGATATTACCGGTTTCACGCTTTTTGTTTCAACATCATCAGAAGGTGTTAGCAAAATGATACAACCTGTTCTTCATCTTAACGGACGACTTATACTGTTTTTTTCTCAGTAATACAGCAAAACAATTCGTTGTTTCTGCATTTTCTGGCTATTCCTAATATGAGTAAGTCGAGGTCCACCTCTAATTGGTATACTTTGCCCGCAAGGAATCGCAATAGCTCAAGCAGGACACCATTTTTTTTTAAAGTACGGTACTCTATTGGGAAGGATGATATTACAAACGATCATTCGTAGTTGCATTAACTAAACTTTAGTAGGTTATAGCCCACAAGTACTCATTCTCGGAATGACTACAACTCAATTGAAAGATTCTGCGCACTGCTCCACTTATCGTATATTAAGTTGGCATGTGTGATGTTCACGCGTTCTTTTTCGACGTTTCAATACTGCTGGAAGAGTGGAAAATAGTAAGCGTTATTTGTTTGAAGAAAAGGACTTATTGTTTATACAACTTGTTCAAGTGGCGATTCTTGATCTCTAGTTTGTAAACATGAGAATTTGAAGGAAGAAAAATATTGTCAAAAATTAAATCGAACACCAGGACAACAATGTGAACATTTTTTCGTCAAGATCCGTTTAGAGAAATTTGATTTATACGAGTAAATTAGAGCACGTAACAATGAACACTTGATTCGTCAAAACAATTTGAGTTTTACGACCAACAAAGTGTCTCTTGTTTCAAAAGAAAACAGTTTTTATGGAAATAATGTTCCCATTGCTTTGTCATAAATAGAGCCAAAATTAGCAGGTTATGTACACGCAGCTGAAAAAGTGATCACTATTTACGTTCGAAATGTTGTGAGTAATCAAAATAATATTAATATTATTCAGAACGCATAACTAATTTAGGGAATTATTTGGCCAGGAATGTACCCAACGATGATGACACTATGCAGCACAGTCATATCAAAGGGAAAAAGCTTCGACGCCAAATGCAAGTGAAACAAAATTATGAAATAAAACGAATATACTTGACGCCAAATGCAAGTGAAACAAAATTATGAAATAAAACGAATATACTTTATCGCATAAAGTCAAGGATTGAGTAAAGAACGGTTGACAGATTTACGCCCTGGGGGCTTCTTTTGATGTCACTCCCTCAATAGTCAGTTTTTTGGCAGCGGTCCCGATTAATTGAATGACACTCAGTCTATTTCTGAACTCGAACATCGTATGCCGATCTCCGAAATAAGTCAGTATTTTCTCGAGTGACTGTAGGAACGTTAAATTATGACTGTTATATTTCTCTCTTAAATAAATGTTGTGTTAAATGATGATCAACAAATGTATTCCATTTGCAAAATCAACCCGGTTATTCATTTTTTTTCAGATATGATGATGGCATAATCATCAAAATTGATGTTAAAGTCGCGCTGGTGATTGCTTTACTAAATGGACTCGTGTGCTGAATTGAAGTCCCTCTACTTTGATGACTGCAAACTTCTTACGACTTTCATTCAGACTTGTCAGTGTCGGAGTCTAACATCGAGCTGATAAAATGGACGATATTGGCATATTAACACAACACACACTACGAACAATAAATACCAGCCCAGAGTTTGTCTCTGACAGGGATTCTCCACGTAGAATCGATAAATTAAATAATAATACTGCGAGTATTTTGTGCTAAATACTTACAATTGTTTCCGTTATCACGTGATAAATAGAACCGTTATTGAGTATCTGTATAAAGTGATATTCTCAAGAATTTTTTACAAATTTCCTTTGGGAAGTAGATTTTTCCAAATGTTCTCAACTTTCACCAGCTTCTTTTACCTTTGCCAAGTGGGTCGTGTGTATTTAGAATAATTCATTGTTTGATTGCATGCTTTAGTTGAATAGTTTCCCATTGATAATTTACAATAAGGTCAACCATCCTCACAATAAATGTACATTTCGTGTCAACACTCATATATAAGTACATCAACACTCATATACTCATTTATAAGTTTCAATTTCCATTCACAGAGTGCCGCATCATATCTTCGTACAGTTGCATCGAGAGCCATGATGGTCGACTCCCACTGGTTTCTGTCACTCGGTTTGGCTTCATATAGGTGAGGCTTTGTTGCCATGGGGATCTCGAGTAAACTTTCTATAGCAAAGCGCTTGTTTTATGAGCAAGTTTCATATTGGCTGATTGGTTTTTCACCGCCATTTCTCGTCGACCCAATTTTATTGTGTTCGGACAAAATTAACGGTGGCATTAGATATTTGCAAGTGAAATTATATATATTTTTTTCATTACATATTGTTGTATTGAATACAGTGTACTGGTAAGGAATTAGCAAGCGTACACATGGAAAGTTACTTCGTTGATCTAAGTAACGTTTCCTGTGTCATAAAGTGAACCATTATCGGAATGGGAATTAACCAGTCTCTAACTCTAGGGGCAAACAATTCGACTCAAGAGATTCTGATGAGCAGGGCGTTTAGTGAACGATAATTTGATCTAGGCGCAGAATATATTTAATATTATTATAGTTTGTATTCCAAGAACCGCAAAGACGAGACATGTCCCCTCCTCCCGCCCCCCTGATTGTTTTATGTTATAACAAAAATTGTAAGAATATATTCAAGGAATTCTGTTTGAACCGACAATTAATGAATGTGTATTCAGAGGTTATTTTATTTCTCGTGACAATCATAAATATGTACACGGCGAACGCCAAAATTAATAATTTTGTAATCTCTACAACTTTTTTTCCAGAAGAGGCTGGAAATTGAAACAATGTTCATACGAAATGAAACGAGTTCTAGTTTAATTTTCACACACTGATATCCCTCAAAATGGCCGCCGTCAGCTGTAATACCCGTCTCAATACGATGCTTAAAGCTCGCCAGGCCTTTCTCGAGCATTTCCATTTTGTTCGAAGCAATGTCCTCACTCACTTCCTTCTTGAGTTCAAGAAATAAAGGTTTTAACTGATTTCGTGGTCGCATAGTTTTGGCGTAACCCCATAGGAAGTAGTCAGGCGGAGAAAGGCCAGGCGATCTTGGTGGCCATAGGAACTCACTCCTTTATGAAACGCATTTCTAAAAAAATAGATCGACCAACCAGTCCATGGCACTATTTTTCAAGTGTGCGCCGGGGCCTCCTCTCGCTGGAAGCACAGCTTTGATAAATGTTGAGATGCTTAATAGAGTTTTAGCAACACAAGGATATCAGAGCTGTGGTTCCAACAAGATGGAGCCCCGTCGCACACATCAAAAATTGCCACGGAATCATTCACCGCCCATTTCTGACAAATCATTACACCCAGGAGTGTGTTCCGAGGCTACCATGATTGACTGGCCTGCTCCGGGGTTACATCAAAGACCAAGGATTCAAATCAAAGCCTGCATCTCTTGATGAACTCATGAATGAAGTGATTGGAGTAATTGACTCGAGTTTTGACCGTAGCATTGAGGAGAGCACTGCAGCTGATAGAGGTCATTTTGAAGGATTACTGTACGTGAAAATGTAACTTGGGACCGTTCCATTTCGAATGAGCTTTGTTTCAATTTCCTTTCGCTAATCTGAAAAAAAGTTTTAGCGGTTATAAACTGTAAACAATATGGACACCCACCCAGTAGATACACCGTTTATGAGCCACAAGTGTGTCTAATATGTATATTGCTGGCACAGAAAGTCACAGTCCGTGAACGTGATTTTACTAGTCTGCCGACAGTGTCTATTTCTGTTCCCTATTGCTATCACCCTAATTAAAAGTAATATCATTGTATTTTTTGTTAGATCCACTTTTTCTTATCCCGTTTCTTCAGAACAAAATGTCGATTCCCATACTCCACCATCTGAAAATTCTATTATTCACACGTCCACAGTTTTAGCGATTTATTGTGTGTTTTATCAAGTATATAAAATATTGTACAACGATATGTGTTGGTGAGACAAGATTTCCATCACTGTATCAGTTTTGATTGATTTAATTATTATATTTCTGTTACCTATTTACAATTGGTAATTCCGTCCATACCAAAATTTAGGAACAAATATTTATTTTATCCGAATGCATTGCTTCCTTATGTTTTATTCCCTCTGATTAACATCAAAACGTCAACTGTGATACTGAAGTGAGACATCTTTGGTACCCTCGCTTAATTATCAATCACCGGGAGTCTCCTCACCTGCACTGTGTCATACTTCTTGGGCCAGGCCATCCTTCGCCTTGCATGCCAATGACAAGCGTCAATATTGGATCACTACATGTAGTCTCCTCTTCACAACAGACGCACATCGAACCAATATTGCCCTTTCTATTATGATCGGCCAACAGGGCTCCTGTTCTAGGAACATGGGACACTCACTGCATGCTTCTCAGAACTATGGCTTACTTATGCCTATGCCAATATTGGACCTACATTGGGGGTTCCTTGCATGATCAAGCAGAAAAGACATCACTCTTGCGTCGCAGCCAACCATGTGAACTGTTTAACCTTGTGCGAGTTTCTACAGGATTTCAGAACCTGCATATATTTTTTTCATTGATTAATTAGTCTATAAACAACCGCAGTGCGATGATAATCTCCAAACTGCTGCTTCAAATTCAACCAGCTTGGTACAAAATGTCTGAATAAATTCAAATATTCACAGAAACTGTTACATGCACAAATCTTTTCTAATGTACCCTGGTTCCTGATGAATTGATATGCAAATATTTCTCAACGCAATAAATATTAAATTTCATTGACATTTTTCTTTCTGACATACGATGTGGAACGCAAATAAATTAGGCATGCAGATATTACCAGCACCCACGGTACCATCTCATCTGCTAAACCAGGGTCGTGGGGAAAATAGGTCCAAAAGGACCAAATAATTTATATTCGGGAGTGGGCAAAGAGTCGGAAATGTGAAATCATGGAGATAAAATGATTTTATATTTACGAACCCTGGAAACTTTCGCTTATAAATAAGTGCAGCATCTCTACAATTGATCTAGCCTGGCTGGGTTGCAATAGTCCAAAAATAATATTGCAGGATGCCAAGGTGTACTCGCTAATGAACGAAGATGTAGAGAGGATTTTCATTACACACTTAATGATAAATACTAATCGATTTACAAATTCTCAATCTTTTGAAACTGGGAAGGAAATGCACATGTTGCCAGCTTCAACATTATTGAGGACCGAACCTGTTTCGAGGATTGGCATAGGTGCTGTGATTGATATTTGTCATGAATGCACGATCCGTTAGCGATGGACTTGCAGCTAGTGCGAGGCACAATCTACAGCGGATTCCAGCTCCTTCTGAAGCGTTCGAAAGGTCAATCAACAGTGGGCTGGAGCTCTATCTACAGTGAATGAAAAGTCTATTTACAGCAAAGTGGAGCGCTCTGTACAGCTCGGTGAAACCTCCAACCACAAATGGAGAAATCTCTAACAACCGGTGGGAGAGTTATTTATAAAGCTGGGTCCCACTCTATCCACAACTCAGGGACAACTCTATCTTCAATTGTGTAAAGCTGGATCATCAGAAGGATAAGATCTCAATCTACACCTAGATGAGAGCTCTATCTGGAACTGGTAGAGATCAATATGCAGTTGGGTGAGAGCAGTATCTGGTACGCACATGAAGTATATCCACATTTGGATTATAGATCTTTCTAGAGCTGAGTGAAGGCTTTATCCACAGCTGGTGATGAAAACATCTTGAAGAAGACAGCTCTACCTACAGCTGGGTAAGGCTCCATCTAAATATGGGTACCAGCTTTATCTAGAACTAGATGAGAGCAGCACCTTTTGCACACGAGAGCTCGATCTACGACAAGGTGAAAGCTCTATTTACAGCTAGGTGATAACTCAATCTATTGTTGGCTACTAAGTAAATTTACAACAGGTGAAAGATCGGTCTGCGACTGGGTGAGAGGGGTGTACCCACATCTGGGTGTTGAAAATTAGGTTAACTCACTTCCGAGTTCAGTAATAAATGATAGGTATGAGGTAAACATCTAGCAACTTCCTATTCCAATTGATTCGTTCATTGTTCTCATTAGACTGTGAGTGGACAACAATGTTCTTGTATTCAATGAAAGGTATTATAGGCAAAAATTGGGCGTGGCAACGGGCAGCCCACTTTTACCAGTTCTAGCTAATATTTATATCGATTTTTTTTTAATGTTGTACCCTACCTACCTTACCATGTACTCCTTTCCTCTGGATGACGTTTTTGTTCCATGACCAAATATCCAAAATGTTGATACATATTTCAATAAACTAAATTTACTGTACCCTACTATAAGATTCACTGTTGAGTAGGAGGTAGACCAATCGATTCCTTTCCATGTCACTCGAGTATTCCTGCGGTCAACAACCTTTCAATTTTCTGTGTACCGCAAACCCACCAATTCAGGATTGTATTTGCACTACTATTCGTAGCACCCTACCCACGTTAAATTATCAGTGGTATCATCAATGTTTCTAAAAGACCATCGTATATGTGACCCATGTCTCTTTTCCGAAGAAATCTCATTCATCCGCAATTTATTTTGTAACCTATCATTTCATCGTCATTCATTTGAAAAAGCTCTGTCTACAGCTCGACGAAATACTTTTCGCCTTCTGTTCCTCTTCGCCGCGACAGAGCACCAGTCATTTCTCTACCTTTCAATAAATTTTCTTCTGATTTTATTGCCCCTGTTTTGAAACTTAATCAATTTGATGTTGTCTGTAAGACAAATAGCACCATTCGAACACAGTTGTTTAGGAAGAAGCCAAAGTGTGATGACAGCGGAGTGTGCGGTGTCTATGTCATTCCGTCTGGTGACTGCAACCTCTCTTATGTCGGTGAATCAGGCAGACCTTTGACCGTTCGCATTAAAGAGCACCAAGGTTACGTTAGGTCTGCCAAAATGTCAAGCACAGTGTTTAATCACATAAGGTTCCATAATCATAACATTAACTGAAATTCATCTAAAATAGTTAACAGTTCTCATTTCAAACAACGGCGTCTTTTAGTGGAATCTGCTCTTATCAATCAGTTTCCTAATTTCCATCTCATGCCTGGTGTGTGATCAGTCGACTCAGCCACAAAATCTATGATATTCTCAACCAATCATCGCAAACTGAATAACTTGTCCCCTCAGGTCCATTGGTTGATGGAATTGTTCTGTTCTCTTCATAGCTTCTTTCTCTTGGTAATGTATCTCATTTGTCACTTCATTTTCAGGTATATTTTTATAGGTTATATCTGTGGCGCCTTATGAGGATCTCTGATAGAGATTGAAAAGTTGCGCTTCCAGCAAATATTTCAAGATTGTATTGCGGCTTTTAATTTGTCTGGGTGTTAGCTCTATCTACAGTTGGGTGGAAGCTCCATCAACAAATGGATGAAATCTCTATCTACAGGTGGTTGATGGCTTCATCATCAGCTGGGAAAGTGTTTATATCTACAGCTGAGTGAGAGTTCTAGCTAATTCTGAGTAAGAGCTATAACAACAGTTGTTTGAGAGCCGCATCTCTGAAAACGGATGCTTTTTTATTGCTGTGCAGTCTCTGTGTCCAAAAATGGTTGAGAGCTCGATCTACAGAAGGGTAAGTGCTCTACCTAGAGCTGGTTAAGAGCTCTACCTACAACTAGTTGAAGGCTCTACCTACAGCTAGTTGGAGGCTCTATCGACTGCTCGGTAGGAGCTCTATCAGTAGTTGGGGTGGATGGAAGATTATTCATTTTATGGATCATTAGCACTTTATATTAGTAATTTAGTATTTCTTATTTCGTAAGCTCAATAATTCATCTGTGTTCTTTTTTTATGGTGAACAATTTCGTATTAGTTATATAATTATACATCTTTAGACGCCTACAGGGGTCCTGGGTGGATTCGTGCGACGACTTTGCGTTGGGGACCCCGGGGGAGCGCTGAAGAAACTACTACAACTCTACGTTGAACCTACTCTGAATCATGTTCAACGTACTCGATATCTATGTTAAACCTGTTCGGTACCTACAGTAAATTTACTCGGTATGTACAGTAGCGAAAGAAAATTCGTTTATGGTTAGTTTATAACCGAAAAAACAAACTAGACTTTTCCTATGTGAAATTGAACTTCACATGTACTTCACCCTTCTTTATGGACAACCCTTCTTTATGTATAGTATCGAATAAATTTCAAATTAATTTAAATATCGAGCGGAAAATGATCATTGAAAATTTCTCTTGATCTTCAATCGTAAACGAATTTTCTTTCGCTACTGTACGTTAAACTTACTCGACAACTACGTTAAACCTACTCGGAATCTACGTTAAATCTACTCGGAATCTAAGTTAACATACTTTGAATCTACGTTGAACCTATTCTGAATCTACGTTGAACTTACTCTGAATCTACGTTGAACCTACTCGGAATCTGCGTTGAACCTACTCGTAATCTACGCTGAACCTACTCTGCCACTCTTCAATTGCCGCACGGAGGAGTCTGCATTAACGTCGCGTTGGAACTCCGGTGGAAAACGGAAGCAACTTCTTTAATTTCTCTATCTGTAGCTGGGTGACAGCACTACCTTCTGGGAACAGGAGGTCATTTTGCAGATGGGTGAGAGCTCGATCCACAGCTGGTGAGAGCTCTAACTACTGCTAGGTGAGAGCTCCTTCTATTGCTTGGTGAGTGCCTCATCAAGAGCCGGGTGAAAGCTCTAACGACAGCTAGGTGAGAGCTCATTCTAGAGCTGGGTGAGAGCTCTCCCAACGGTTTGATGTGAGCTCAATCAGCAAATGGGTGAGAGATTAACATACAACTAGGTAATTACAGTTTATCCTGAGGACGAAAGCTCAATATACAGCTGTGTGAGTCCTCTACCTACGGCTGGTTGAGAGCTTTATCCACTGATTGGTGCGAGCTTAAACTTTCGCTTCTTTTGAGTTATAACACTTGCAGACAAGGGCTGTATTCACAGCTGGTTGAGAGCACTAGTGAGTATCTCTTGCCGTCGAGAGTTCTACCACGGGTGGGTGGGTGGGAGCTCAACAAACAGCTGGGTGACAAGTCCACCTACAGCTGGGGGTGAGTTCCATCAACATCTGTTTTTTGCACTATCTTCCTTCCTTCGACAAGAGATCAATCAACAGCTGGGTGATATCTCTGAAACGACTGGATGAGATTTTCTTCAGTTTTGGAGAGCACTATTTACAGCTGCGCCAGAGCTGTAACTATAGTTTGATGAGGAGAGTATCTCGACACCGGTCGCTCTATCTATGGCATGATAAGAGGTCCGTTCTGAGACGGATGAGAGCAATACCTCCTGCTGACGAAAACTCGATCTACAGCTGGGTGAGAATTCTACCAACACCTGGTTGAAAGCAGTATAATGTACTGACGAGAAATCAACATGCGGCTTGTTGAGAGTCCCGTCAACAACCAATTGAGAGCTCTACCCACAACTGGTTGAGACCGGTTACTCTTGCAGACACAAACTTTATCTTCAACTGGGAGAATGTTCAATCCACATCTGGGAGGGCTTTATCAACAGCCTGGTGGAAGCAGTACTGCAATTCCATCTAAAGTATGGTGAGAGCTCTACCTGCAGCAGGAGTGGAACATATCTCTGGTGGACGAGAGCTCTGAGTAACGTTAGGTGTAAGCTCTTTATACAGCTGGGTGAGAGCTCTGTCTATACTTTGGGCCCAAGTTTTTGGGGTTTCATCCGGGCAAGAGAGCTCCATCTTCAGCTGGGTGAGTGCTCTATCATCAGTTGGACGCGATCCAGCTGATGATAGAGCACCTGAATCTCATCTACAGATGGGTGAAAGCTTTCACTTCAGCTGGATGACAGCTCTATCAACATCTTGTTCAACCGCCCTACGGGGGAGTCTGCATTAACTTCGCGTTGGGACTCTGGGGGAACATAGAAGCAAATAATAAATAAAATAAACATCTTGGTGAAAGCCCTATCAATATCTGGGTGTGTGCTGTATCTGCGCTGTGATTGATCTCATTAAACAGCAGAGTTGAAGCCGTATCTACCGACGGGTGAAAGCTCGATCACCATCATGATGAGAGCTGTATCTCTGTAGGACGGAATTCAATTTTTCTGGCGTGTGATTGATATCCATCCATTGTCTGCACTGCTAAGTTCACAATTCATTCACGACAAAAATATTGTTTAGAAGTTCGAAATGTATGCACATGTATGTAAGTTTCCATGAAGTAAATACCTTCTTGTCAAGGGATTCGCTAGAGAAACTATTCTGATAGTTAAACCATTTAAAAGAATGGAAACTAAAAATTTGAAATTGTCTCCATTAATAACCAAGGGCTGCGTTTGAAACCAGATGGCTTACGTCGTAGACTATTGGACATTGTAAGGCTCTTCGAAAAGCTATTTAGTTTGTATAGGCTGATTTTTTTGCGAAGGGAAGCTCTTTCTTCCGATATTACTCTGAATTGTTGTTTCTATTCTGAAATTCCGCCAGCAACTAATTTTCGCCTTTGAAATAACGGGTATCCCTAAGTTCACTGTAGTCACCTGTTTGTTATTTGTTTACTACTACCTTGCGTAATGCTACTCGTGAAGAGCACGAAAGGCCTTACGAAAAATAGCGAATTTGTTCACAATCCATGCGTTCCATCGCGATTGCTAATCCACCATTGATTGGTTTATTTGGGTCCGGAAATGTCTGCTGATTGGCCGATGATTGTTGCCACTGTGCGTACTAGTGCATAGTGCAGTGGGGATCACAACTATTTGAAAAAGTCGTACCCTGGAGATAAAAAGGTTAGTTTTTGTTACTATTGATCAAGTGTATGATCTCTCAAAAGCCCATATGATATCTCGGCTAACGATGTGCCCGTAAGTCGTCTATCTTCACTCCCGTCCAATAGTTGCTTGCTGTTCACGTTCCCACGGAAATTCAATATTTTTATCATGTATTTTGACAAGATTATGAGAAATCGGAATTATCTCAGAAACAGACTACTGTTTTTGGTTTGAAATTTGTAATAAATGAAAACTAATGCAGGCCTGAGTTCTTTTTTTGAATTGTTCACTGAACTTAGTTTCCAGATTTACGCAATGATGTTTAAAGTTAATCTTCGGTGACCATTTCCAATAGTAAGGTTCTCTTCACAACATTTAAGTTCTCCTTGTAGCTATTTTCTCCACGATCATTTTATTGAACACCGTAAATTAAAATGAATTTTCATTCCTACCATGTTAATAATTATTCGACCTTTTTCATTTCCTCCTCTTTTAATTTCTGTTGGGCGAAATGAGGAAATATTTTTTCACGAAAGGGGGTTACGAGGGACCCACATATCTGACAAAGGAAATTGATCATCACTGATGCCCTCTAGCGGGTATGAATAGCTTCCTCTCGCATTATAACGGAGATATAATCAATACCTGAAATGATGTGGAAAATGTTGAATCTTTTCAAATGTACTATTAGTATTTTTTTTTGTGTGTTTTCAAAACTATTTTCCTGACTGAGTTAACGAAATCAGTTCATCCAAAAGCTGTAAAGAAATATTTAAATTGATGAACATTAACGCGCATTTGGAGGTATTATTGTGTAATAACTCTCATAAACTGATTTGTTTCTCAATATTATGATCCTAATAGCTCTCCAAACATTTCACCATCAACCCGTGCAACCTACAAAGCCTATTCACTGACCCAACCAACCGTAAAAAGCTTATCGCTTTCGGAAAAAATACCGGTCTATACGAAGCTGTCTAAACCCCAAACTTCTGAACAAGTGAGGTGGTCTCTCCACCCCATTTCGCACAGAGATAGCATTATATTTACGAAGATACGCTTTAACTCTTTACTATCTTGTACGCGCGAGTACGCGAACATGTCACAATTAAAATATGTACTTGATTTCATCTTGACAAGACTAATATTTTCGCACGCGAGGCCGTGCGAACTTAGCTGAATCAATGACGTTCGCGCCCTACGGGGGAGCCTATTATGACTCACGTTGAGGCTCCGGTGAAAATGAGGTTCAAATCAATTCAATATCAAACATATGGAAAAAAAGGCAGTTCAATTTCATTTGCTAGCATTTTTTGCCCGTTCCGAAAAGCTGTCATGCCTCGCAGGAAGACCAGCTGAAAACCATGTCTGATTTATTGGATCAGAATGGAAAGATTTGATGCTTCATTTTGGGAAGCCGAACGCACTATTTTTGAAAATCGAGAAAGAAATGGAACAACGACTCCAGGTGTTGTTGCCCCCAGGGGCCTTAGGTTGGACTATGCGTTGTGTTAGTTAGTCTAATCCAACCCATGATAGGAGAATTTGCACACTCCTGGGTGCAAAATAAAGTGACTCTGCACTCACCAGTGAGGAACATCGTCAATGAATATGTCCAAGTTACATAGGGGCTAAGTTGGA
>SDVV010018255.1:0-13800 GCA_016164225.1 Gammarus roeselii
GCACAGAAGAACAAGAAGATCATTTATGAAAATGCTGGGATCTACATTTATGGAGACATGGGGATGGAATAGGTTCCCGAATTCGTATCAAAGATATGGCTGAGTGATGAAGGAATTTGAGAGGAGACTGCTACAAAGTGATGATGAGTACGGTTGTATGTACGCACCATGTTGATACCGAAAATGCAGAAACATTGATACATCCAGCAAGATTGGGTGACTGTACGAGTCATGTTGTAATCAAAAAACGAGATAGAAGTCATTGATGATGTCAGCAATTTCTGTTATCAATACTAATAATGCAAAAAAAAAAACGTGTCAATCCCTAATTAAATGATTATAATATCCTAAAACTCAAAAGTAAAGCAATGAATTTGCATAAAACGTGTAGGTAGGAGGCAACATCGAATTGTCGTGAAAAATTTGGTAGATCGAAATTGGAAGTGTGTATTAAAACTGCAAAGGTTAGATCAAAAATGAAGAGTCAAGTGGAGCTAATTTGTTATGGATTGTATATATCAATGACAAAATACCGTACATAAGTTAGGTAAGGTTAGGATTTTTGATATGTACATAAGTATACAGGTCTATAGACGTACCTACATACGTAATTGATCGCCGAAGCGAGTGATGATAGGCTTAAATACTTGCAAACGCATTATAATAGCAAGCTGTATGACGTGATTGGAGTCAGTGTTACGTGGACGATAAGCGGATACGGACGGATCATCCTCAAAAAGATAACAATGAATGTTCAAGTGGTAAAAATTAGTTTACGTGATTTGGAAGAAGAAATCTCCGCAGATGATATGTGACAGATCGAACAAATATTGACAAATTTTGAAACTACAGGATATCTCAGAATGGGTAAAACAAGAATCAAAAGAGTGGGAGATAACATTCATATATGGATGAAGGAAAAAGGAAGCCGGCTCTGGGTAACTGACATCGACGGATTTCAGTCGTATATAACAAACTTCAAGGAAAATAAGAAATCAACTCACGAAATTGATATGATCCGAGTGGAAAATCATCATGATTGTAATAAAGCTGAAGTGTTGGGGAACGGTTTTTCCTAAGAACCAAAGAATACTTGGAACGTATGCAAAAAATCCTCATTGATGAAAAAACAGAATGACATTGAATTTGAGAAGATTCGAATAATTAAAGTTCAAGAAGAAGAAGAGTTACATTTGTGGACTCTAGGGCCCGGAACAGCCTTCGGTATTCGTAACAAAGATATGGTGGAATATATGATAGATTTTGAGAGGAAACTTAAACATCGTGATGCAGGATATGGTTGGCTGTACGAGCCATGCTGTAATCGAAAAAGCGAGTTAGAAGTCATTGATGATGTCAGCAAGATCTGTAAATGATACTAATAAAAGTATGTAAATCCTAAATCAATTGTTTATAATATCCTACAACTCAAAGGTTAAGCGCTGAAATTGCATACATTGCGTTGATCGAAGGAAACAATGAAATTGTTGAATAAGGTAGGAGAATATATTTCAAGGGATGCAACGCTACCCATAAACTTATGTTGGGGTAAATGCTGTATATGTGTGACAGAATGGTGAGATATAAATCAGAGTCCGATGAGAAAATATTCAGTCAATATTGGGATTCTGTTGTGGAAGGATGGGTTATAGCTTGAGTCCTCGATTGTTCGAAAGAAATGGGGTGATGGGGGCTTGTAAACTGTGCCAGAAAGAAATAAAATTGAACAAACATAAATCGACGAGTGACGTGTGGAGACATTTGAAACGTTGTCATCGTGAAGAGTTTGAAAAAATTATTGGAAAGAAAAAAGTCAGATCAACTGAACAAGTCATCAAAGGATGAAGTGTCAGGAGATATTGAAGAAAAAATGTGGTAGACCTGGTATGAGATGATGTCATCCCATTTGTATGATGATGGAAACATATATGAATTACTTGTAATATTCAATCCATCTAAGATTGAAAAATCTGACCACTCTGGTAACATATATGAGTCGAGATTGATTGCGAAGTAGAAGTAATTAGGTGTCAAAACTGCAAAGGATAGATCAAAATATAGAGACAATTGGAAAAATGTATTATGCATTGTATAAAACAATGACTGAATACCGTACATGAGATAGGTTAAGATCGGATAGGATGATAACTTCTTTTAACATAACATAGTATGTAGCTGATGCAGATGAAATATCTTGTATCAACAGCAAGGGATGTTGTTCTATGGGAAAGGTTAGGTTGCCACTTTATTAATGCATCCGGCAGTGTGTGGCAACCCTTATGCACAAAATATGTGTAAATGCCTACATGGTAGCCCATACATGTGCCAACAAAGTGAAGTTAACGATCCTGTATGTATAAATTGGACTCATATCTGTACTCCTTCAGATAGCGATTCGCTTTCGGGGAAGAAAGATGCGGCCCAGTTTGATGTGGAAGTATTTTAACAAGAATGAAAAGACGGGGGTATGTGTTATCTTCAGTGCGGAGATAAAATTAAGCAAATCAGGCTCTACATTCGGGCTTTGGCGCCATCTCATAAGACACCATTTACTTGAATATGATAATCTTAAAAATGAACGAGGAAATATGACCTCAAAGGATGCAATGGGCGCGTTGATAGAACATAATTATCCGGACTTGGGTTTCCAATCTAATGAGAAAGACAGTGCTTGAAATGGCGCGAGCGTAAAAGAAAATATGGCGCCACTAACACTCAAGCTAAGAATGTATAAAAATTGTGTAAAAATGGCTAAATCGATGTGGTGGGAGAAATACTCAAACCATAACCGAAATTGAAAATTAGGGGAAACGTGAGGTACTTCCAGTGAAATGGATATCACTGACAGTGATATTGAAATGTGTGAAGGAAAAAAAATGCTAAAGTTGAAGGCAATCGAATTATCAACTGGGGTAATGAAAGAGTGGCAAGTATAAGAAGTGAAAAATTGCATAATAAAATCGAATATATATTTGATTTTATTTCAAATATGTTGTTAATGAAGCATGACCATCATATTTGTAATAAAATCAAAATGTATATCTGATTTTTATTAAATATGTTGGTAATGAAGCATGAGAAGAGAAAATCCTGTCACAAATGTTTGAGTGCTAGGAGAATTGGGTATATGATGAATGGAAATGTGGATAATATAAGGGGAAAATCTGAAACGATTTGATGTCACAAACATGTAATAGTGATTAAAAATACCGTCTATAGAAAGCTCGCTGAAGACCATGAACAAAGTTTTGGATACAAGGCTAGGATTACAAGTATTGCATACACTTCTCCCAAAGGTCCTCGTTTATCTAAAATGTGTACTAAGGGCGTTAGTCTCGAACACCAATAGATCAGAGAAAAAACACACCAGATGATAAATCCTACACCGATAAGACGAGTTGATAGCTTCAGGTGAGGAATAAATGTACGTCATTGATAAAGAACCCACAGACTGTCACTGGTACCAATGATCAAGATAACACAGGAGAGCGAGGTCGAAGACATTATTTTTGTTTCGCGAAGATGCTCACATCGAATTTTTTTTGTGAAAATGTTATGTTTTCGTAAAATGATATCCCACGTATATTTATGTATGTATAATTATGTCAAAATCTATTATCAATACAAATAATATATCTAATAAATCTTTGTTTGCAATATCCTAAATTTAACTCGATTGAACTAGCATTGAAATGCACTAAAACGCCTTTTGCCCTGCGTTGAAAATGTGATATATATTAAGCTAATTGAAGTTGTATACAGCTCCCTCAGCAATCGTAGATAAAAATATCTCATTAGGTGAAGGGTAGCCAAACCATAAATGGTCTAGGACCCCTCCATTCAGTAAATCGTCTTCTAAATGTTAAAGTATACATTTGCGGGGATCAATAACGAAAATTCCACAAAGATGCATAATGGACTTGCACCTCTTAAACATACATTCCTCCAAAATATCTGACATTTAACTCTGAGATCATGAGAATAACGCTATTTTTACTACGATACCATTCAAATCTATAACAAATTTCTAGACCTATTCCAGTCGCGTAAAATACTTCAGACATATCTTGCATCTGATTCACCCATCGTCTCTGAACAACATCAAGCAAAGTCACATCCTAGTTATTAAGGTTAACCCCGATATTGACACGGAAAAATGCGGTAATCATCTCTGTCTGAATACATGGACTTCTCCAAGAACCCCAACAAAAAAATCATTTGTACGATGAAACAAATAAATGACTGCTGGGACTAATAAACAAGCGAAACGACCAACGAATACCCGAGTGAAATCATTTGCTTGCAACCAACGTGTTACAGTATGACGCTTGCATGTCCGAGGCCTCAGACCAGCAGCTAAGGGTAGCAAAACAGTAAAATACTCATGTGAAATAATACCGTAAAACAAATACGAAGATAATTAGGATTGCGGTCGTATCGATAATCCACAGAAATACAACAACCCGAGGACACTTGTGCGTGGAAAAATATGAAAGCACATCGACATGAACGTGTTGTAACCTGTAAATGTTCATAGCCTATTTTCAACATCAAGCTGGCCTCAAGCATCCGCCGCTAAAAACTCCACCAAAACAACCTCCGAAAAGGAGTCAAATAAAGCACAACTAGCTACGCTCTCCTAATATATACCAATATTTCATGCAAACTATATCGAATATCCTAACAATTCAGGTTTGAGCAGGAAAAAAAATCTATCCAAATGAGTCATTCAATAACGAACAAAGTAATATATATCATACCGTGCGAAATATTCCAGTACAATCATATATAGCGTTGACAAGACCTAATAACATACGTCTATATAATCCGTACGTAAGCAATCGTAAATAAAAGCAATAAGATACCAAAAGGAATCTGAGAGATATCGTAAGGAAAACAATTCTCCAAGAGGATCATAAATCTCGAGATAAGATCATTGTGTGACAGTTGACATAAAAAGGTTATCAAGCTAATTACCATTTGTGGTTTGACCACCGCCTGATTCCGGTCAAGCCCTCCCCTCTTCCCCCACCCGTCACGGGCAGTCTCTATGTACCGTAAATAACTCACTTGACCAGAATAGAAGAAAATAAACGTATAACAACAATGTCCGAGAAATACAGCGACTAAGTCGGTCACATTAACAAATAACATACATCCTAACAAATACATCGGCCGACACACAAAAAACTTGCGTTCATGGTATCTCTATGTACCATAAGTAACTAAATTGACCATTAGATCAATTTGGCCTAACATAAAACTACAATGTCCGAGATATACAGCGCTTGCGTCAGACACATTAACAGATAATACACATCCTAACAAATACATCGGCCGACACATAAAAAACTTGCGTTCCTGGAATCTCTATGCATCATCAGTTACTAACTTGACCAAAGATCAATTTGTCTTAACATAAAACTACAAATGTCCGAGATATACAGCGACTAAGTCGGACACATTAACAAATAACATACATCTTAACCAATACATTCGATTAAAGGTTCAAAGATCTAGTCATCGCCATTCTAATTCCTTCACAAAAAGCATATATGTAGTCCCTAATTATCGCCTATCTAATTCCTTCACAGGGCAATTCTCGCGGTCCCTAATTATCGCCTATCTAATTCCTTCACAGGGCAATTCTTGCGGTCCGTTTCTCCAGGGCAATTCTTGCGGTCCGTTTTTCCATGGCAATTCTTGCTGATAAATACACTACTAACAGGGGCACGGTGGTGCATCCTGTTCCATGTTTAAATCCATCAGATGGTTATGAGTTTTCCACGTGTGTCCTGTACACAAACGGTTAATGAACACTTGGTCTCTTCTATTGAAAAACTTGGTGTTCCATTCTCCTACGGATGGTTTAACTGCAAGTATTTTTTGTCCACTTTGTTACCACGGGTGATTCCATCGAGATGTTATTCGCGAATTGATGATTGGAAACCAGTCTCGGTAATGTATGTAAATGAATTGTTCTTGGTGGGAAGACGCCTGTTTAGCAAGAGAATCTGCCCGCTCGTTGCCTCTTATTCTTGCGTGTCCATGGATACAGCAGAATTCAATCGCTTAACCAGTTCCGGACATGGTGAATAGGTCGTGCTGCATTTTACAAAGTGCAGGGTGTTCATAGTGCAGATTTTTCAGCTGAGTGAGAGCGCTGATACTGTCCGAAAATACGACATATTTAGGGAGGTGGTCAGTTTTGGCAATACAGATGACTAGTTCGAGTGCGTACAGCTCTGCAGGAAATACAGGAACATCTCGGGGTAGGGTTGCCCAACGTGTGGTCTCCCAGCACACGGCAGCGGCTCACACTGCGTCCGCTGCTTTGGAGCCGTCTATGTTTATATGGCGGCGCTCAGAGTCATGAAATAGTATTGTAGCAAGAGTTTGTCTCGCTGGAGCGGTAGTGGAAGATCATTAGCCAGCAACTTGAGGGACTCGATGCATCCATGGGAGTGGATCGGAATGCGCCGGTTGTGATAAGCAAAGCATTGTTTACGATGATCGAGAGTGGATCGAGAGTGGTTTTGGCGGCTGATCCGTAAACAAAGGCTCCGTTGTCAACGCGCGAGCGTTTTATTGCTCTGAACAACATCATGCCGGTGTCCATATCGGTACCGAATTTCGTCGATGTTACCGATAGTATAGGTTCATGTTGCCCGTTTACAGCAAATCACCAGGGCTGCAATGTGTGGTCGCTATGTGAGTTTAGGGTCCCACACGAGGCCCAAGAATTTTATAGATTCTTCGTATACTAGAGTTGTGTTATGCAGCATTAGGTCTGGTTTCAGATGTAAGCCAGGTACAAGGGTAAAGTGCATGCTCCTAGTTTTAGAAGGCGAGAATCGGAATCCGTTTAGGGACGCTCAGTTTCTGACAAGGCTTAGATATTTCTGGAGTTTATGTTGAATCGTTAGAAGGCTTGGGTGCCTGTAGCCTATTTGTAGATCGTCCACGTATAGGGATGAAAGGAGTCTTCCATCACGCGGGAGAATATCGGCTAGCTGGTCTATTTTGAAAATAGAAAGAGTGACGCTGGGACTCCCTTTTCTTGAGGATACGATGGTGACAGGGGGTCGCCGACTTTGACCCTGAAAGTATGGTTTTGCAGAAATTTATGAATGAAACGCGGTAGATGTCCTCTCAGGCCTTTGCGGTGGAGATTCTTCATGATTCCGTATTTCCATGTATTGTCTTATGTTTTTTAAACGTCGAAGATCATGGAAACCACGTGTTCCCCTCGGAAAAAAGCTCGTCTAATGTCAGATTCCAGTCGTACATGGTGGTTCGTCGTAAAGCGGCGCTTGCGGCCGCCGCACTGGATGTTGTTGAGGCCTTCGTGCATCTCCAGGTAGTCAACAAGACGTGAGTTCCTCATTCTTTCCATAGTCCTACAGAGGACGCTAGTAAGGGCAATGGAGCGGTAGTTACGTAGTTCACCGTGGAATTTCTCGGGTTTGGGCATTGCGATAATTACAGATTCCCGCCATTGATCGGGAAAAAATTAGTTTGAATACAGAGTGTTGAACACTTTTAATAAGTGATCACGGGCGCCCTCTGGGAGATTCTTGATCATGTTGATGAGCACCCGGTGTTACCCAGGTGAGGTTTCACGTGTATGGTCTATGAAGCACTGTAGTTCGTGAAGGGAGAAAAGTTTGTTGTAGGCCTCTTTGTTTCCAAACGTAAAGTCAAGATGTTCACTTTCTCGTAAGTCCTTTTCCCGTTCGGAACCAGCCGTGCAGCTTGTTGAGTGTGATATCTGTATAAAAGTCTGAGCTAGTTTATTTGCGATTTCCGCGTGGGAAGAATAAATTCCGCCTCCGTCTGAAAGAATGTTATTAGGTCGCTCGGGTTTTCCCTGGATACGTCGGATTTTTTTTCACACCTTTGAGAGGGGGGTGTTCCGATTAATAGTTTCTACTAACTGAGCCCAGCTTTCACGTTTCTTCTCCACTCGAAATTTTCGATAAACAGCAGATGCCCTTCTCCACGCAACTCGGTTCCAGGGGGACCGTAAACGTCGGTAGGCGTTGTATAGCCTTCCACGCTTATCTATTGCTTCTTGCACATCACGACATCACCGTGCTTTCGGAAAGAAGGTTGAAGAGGCATATTGAGGAATGCTTGCCTCGGCTGCAGCTTGAAACTTTTCGTATAGTTAAGCGACGAGGTCGTGTTCCGAAATGTTTTCGGGATGCCATAAATATCGTTCTGTGCAATGTGTTCCGAGTAATCCACCCAGCCGGCTTCCCGGTAGTTGAATCGAAGTTCTTGTGGGGCAGGGTTTCCATGTTGGTTGATGAGAAGCGATATGATGACTGGGTTATGGTCGCTGTCGTGTGTTGTAGCCGATACTTCCCAATAGAGTTGGGGTGGAAAAGTGGGAGAACATATGGATAAATCGATAGCAGTTCCCCTTCCGACGGTGCTTCGTTGAGAAGGACCAGGTTGTGAGTGTTCATGGTTATAGCCATTATCTTTCCCCTGGGGTCTGTTCTCACGCATCCCAATGTTTCATGGTAGCTGTTGAAGTCTCTAATGAGGAGTATTGGCGAAGGCAGTTGGTTTAGGAATTCGGTCAATAGTGCTTCCGAGAGGTCATGGCTTCGTGAAGATAGCTTGGAGTTCTGTCCTCAGGGAAAGACGGCGGTGAGGTACGCTTTGGTGGATCATAAATGCCACTCCGCCGTGAGCAGTCACGTTGTTGTGGCCTTTGCGGTGGTGTATCATATATTTGGGGATCCTGAAGAAGGCGGTCTTTCTGAGTTTGATCTCTTGGAGGCCTATCACCAGAAGTTTATGGGTGGCGATTAGGGATAGTAATTCGTCTTTCTTGTTTCCTAGTCCCTGACAGTTCCACTGAAGTATTTTAATGTTCATTTTGAGGGCTGTTCACACTCCGATCTCAATAAGCTAGAGTGATCGCGTGGTTTGCGAGAGTTTTCGTGGTGTTCGTGTTTATGAGTTTGCCCAGGAGTCCTTGATCGAGAGTGCTCGCGGGAGCAGCTGCATTCGGTAAAGCGTGTTTTGCTGGGGTTGCTGTGATCGCGGCTGTGAGTGCTTTTGCAGGAGAACGAGAGTTTATGCTCTTTGTATTTTCTTCTTGAGCGAGAGCGTTCTTTTTCTGCGGTATTTTACTTAAACTCCGTGAATGGACGTGTAGACTGTGAGCTATTTGAGACAAGTAAGGTGACAGGTTGTTTATCAGTCCCGATTATAAGTTTTCGGATATAGGTTTTGAGCGCGTCCCGTCTTGGCGATGGTCGTTCTCGCTGGTGAGGTGTTCGAGGGTCGGGCTCGTAAACGGAGGGTCGCGTCCGTCGCTTAGGCCTTCGCAGAATGGAGGCGCGGTAAAGGCACGTGGGAGCAGTTTTTGGGTTCTCATCATAGCGAGCTGTGGGCATCAGAGACGTCTTCATCTCTTCGCCTATTGGTTCTTGTAGTGATGAGCCTGGCTGCGTGTTCGGCTGCGGAGGAAGCGTCCATCGCGGTGTCCTCCTACTCATCGCAGGAATTATTAAAGGGGGATTCATCTCGAGTGCGAAGGCGGTTGCTGGACTGAGTGGAGTAGCACTTCTGCCACGGAGGTGTGTTGGAGTCTTGTTGGGAGATTGTTCTGAAAATGTAATGGAATCGTCGGACGAGTTTGATTGAATTGACGATTTGACTGCTTAGGCAAAATCAAAGTGAGTTGGATTATCTTCTTTCTAGATTTAGATGACTTGCTTCCTCGTAGCTCTGCGCTCGTTTTGTGTGATTGTTATTTCTTTCTGGCCCATGTATACTTGGCAATCGCGGTCGCCTGCCTCATAGAGGCATGAGCAGTGGTAGCATTTTGGTTGACGGACTGTGCAGTCTTTCCTCTCGTGCTCGTCGGTACACCTCATACAGCGTTGGGGTGTCGGCGACTGGCGGATTTGATGACGTGGCCGTATTCAAGGCATTTTTGCACATTGGAGGCCATGTTGCAACTGGGTGTTATTATTATTATTATTAAATCATTTATTTCATCGTCTGGCAAAGGGTTTTCAATTTTTAAATAATAATGAAATTCTTAAACATGTGACATGAAATTACATTATCGACTACGCTATTTGAATTAACGAAAACGAGATCTCAATTTGAATTCGTCCCAGCTCATCTCTAGGGGCCGTTGGTGTGGATTACATCGAACGAAATATTATTTCAATCGCATCTCAGTGCACATACAGAAAATGTCTATTATGACAAAATAATCACGACTACATAGCGTTGGTAGAATTAACCATTGGCACTCGGGGTTGAAAAATAAGAAATACATGGGGTGGATGGATAAGAAAATACATGGGTGTGGAAAATAACAAGTACATGGGGTGGGAAATCGCGCATGCACGTGTTTATAGAGTCCTGAAAACATTGGGTTGGGACATCAAAATGTGCTAACGTATTATAATGAGGAGTCTAGATTATTGTACGATGACAAAGGTGTGGATATGAATATAAATATATGAAGATATGAGTACAACATACGGTTGGGAAACCGAAAAGCGCTAACATATTGTAAAGACGGGTCTAAACCATTGTAAACAAAAAAGTTATATATAAAACACATACCAAACAACTGAATATCCAATATACACACGACATGACCGCTAGGAAATTAATAAATGATTGACAATCAGAATTACACAATAGTGGAGTACACAATTCGGATGAATATACTTCTGTTATGGAGCACTAAGCAAAATATTAGCTTATAAGGCAATGATTGTATCATCAAAAATGGTACGGTAATTGTTACAATTAATTATATTAAAATTGAGTTAACCTCTGTCAAAGTTGGAAGCTTCCTATCTTTCCTTGAGAAGACGGAGCTCGTATTTCAATTCTACTAAAACGATTGAAACATTTGAAACATAGAAATCGACTAAACGCTAGTTAACACAAATGGTAATTGGCCGAGACAATTGTAATCGGCAGCAATAAAGAAAACATATGTATCGTCACAGTAAAAACGATTAAATGGTGACTCAATGTTGAGAGTTATGGGGTGGTGTTTTCAGACATGCTCGTGAACATAATGCACTTTCTGGTTACTGGTATTATGTATTTAGCTTGTTTTTGTAGGCAAAGTTACGGTTTTGAATTGATCGGTCATTAGATGTTCATTAAGCTTATTCGTGAAAGACGTGTTGGATTTAAGATTCTTCAGGCTTGTTGGGAGATGGTTCCAGGATTTTGGTTCTGTGATCGAAAAAACTCTACAGGCAGTTTCTGTTTTCCTGTGTTCAACGTGCAGAGTATCATTATTTCTTGTGAATCGACTGTTCTTTTCACCTCGAGTATATATGAGCCTTTGGCTGCCGGGTGAATGTTTTTTTAGAAGATTTATATGAATTTTGATCGACTCATGGAGTGCCAGTTTGTGGTCGATATTGAGCCACTGTAATTTTTCGAGGAGATGACTTACGTCGTCTCGTTTTCTGTGGTTACCATCGCATGTTATTCATGCCAAAAAGTTTATACAACGTTACACTTTCTCTCTGTGAGTTTTGGTGCATTTCCCCCACATTCAAAGATAGTAGTTGATGTGAGAAAATATTAAAGCGTGTACAATCAGTAATCTTGATTTGAAATCCAATTATTTTTTTGCGGAGTTTAGGAACAAAAGTGTTCCATTCAACTTGGAACACAGAGTAGTTACGTGGTGTCAATTTAAGGAAAAGATCGGGATCAAACCATACTCCCAGACTTATAACTTTATCTTCAACATGAATGTCAGATCTGCCTATCCTGGTAGAGAAATTAATTGGAACTGCTCTCATTCTCGAGTTCGAGCCGAACAAGATGCATTTTAATTTGTCCAAATTGAGCTTGAGTTCCAGTTTTATCATACCAAGATTTCAGATTACTTACGGCTGTCTCAGCGTCGCCCTTCACCGCATTCAGATCTGACGGTTTTCGGCGAACATTACCATTTTCGCTTGAATTTTTGGTAATTTAGAGTCGATGCCTTTTACAAAAACCAGGAACAGCAAAGAGCCAAAGTATGGAACCTTGATGGACCCCAAAGGCAACTGTGGTCGAATTTTACATAGTTGCGTTATCGACTTTAGCTGATTGTTGCCGATTCATCAGATACCTTTCGAACCAAGTAGGGTCTATTGCGATATTGCGAAACTAGCCAAAAATAATTGTATGGCTTGAACTGTCGAAGGCTTACGACAGGTCTAGCAATACTAGCAGAGATATCTCCCCCACAGCAAATTTTTTGTACAGATCTGCAGTGATGCTCGTAAGTGCATGTTCTGTTGACAATTTTCCCCGATAAGTATACTGTCAGTCATTGAACAGCTTGTTCGATACGATGTACTCAATCAATACGATAGATATTACCTTTTCTAGAATCATGGATAGGATAGGCAGATTCTTGTCCACAGATTTATGAATTGTTTTTACGATTGCATGCTTCAAATTTCCGGAAAAGTTTCGCTTGATATGGAGATGTTAATAACTGTGCTGATATAAAGCAGCGTAACTATTAGGCTGTCTTAAAGATATTAAAGGGCTAAACCATCTATTCCTGTTGAATTTGTGTTCCTCAAGGTAAATACACCTCGTTTTACTTCGGGTTGCGATACTCGCTTTTGTTTCTATTTGACGTTAGCTTCATCGAAACTTTTGGACTCCATGGATCTGTTGCGTTGCTATGAAATTCTTGATAAGCTTCCTGGGTTACCTCTTCAAGGACCTGTTTCCCAACTCCAGCGAAGTAGTTTTGAACTTCTTTGAAGTTGCTTGAGGTTTCGGATAAGTAGGAGAGGGGATTTTTTTCTTTCTGTAGGGAACATTCCCTATTCCTTATTTTTTATATTGTTTTTGCACTGTTCTAGTTCCTCATGATGGTATTCAATTTTTGCCTTCTGACTTCTCGTTTGATTCTTCAATTTTGAACTCGGAATAATTCTAACCAAGTGATGCTTGGTTCTGCTTGCGTTTGAGATATTTTTTGGGTGCTATTTCGTTTCGCAGTTTTTCTGTGATTCATTTAACCGGCATGCTTTTCATTGTTTTAGTTTCCTTTGCGCCACAGCGTTCAGATATGTTACGTTATTTGTGCAATGTATCGGTTATATCATCTCGACGTTTGCTACTAGTTGTGCTTTGAAATTATCCGCGGTGTAATTTATTTTTGTACGACAGGTTATTCTGTCCATCTGTTTCATCTATTTTTTAATGTTAATGTTGCAGTTTATTTCATGGTGGTCCGAGAAGGAATTGGGCTCCACGTCTGTGGCAACAATGGAAGACGGATTGTTACTTGTGAGCAGATCTAGTACAGTTTGGAATTCGGTAGTAATTTTTGTTGCACTTTTTATGAGCTGATGGAGCCCGAGTCTGTCTAAAATCGGCTTCATACACACAGAAAAATAGACTCGTCGTTTTAAGCTAGTCACCAGGTTGTCCCATAACCGACCAGGCAAAATGAGTCAATTTGACTAGTCTGCATACGGCAGCTGCAGCTGTTACCGTTGCTATTGTGGTGGCTGCCGCAGCTGCCCAGGCTGCCCATGCTCACGCTGCTACCGCTGCTACCGCTGCTACCGCTGCTACCGCTGCTACCGCTGCTACCGCTGCTACCGCTGCTACCGCTGCTACCGCTGCTACCACTGCTACCGCTGCGTCCGCTGCTACCGCTGCTACCTCTGCTACCACTGATGCCGCTGCTGCCGCTGCTGCCGCTGCTGCCGCTGCTGCCGCTGCTGCCGCTGCTGCCGCTGCTGCCGCTGCTGCCGCTGCTGCCGCTGC
>SDVV010018256.1:0-13800 GCA_016164225.1 Gammarus roeselii
CCATGATAACCGTTAGACTGTATTATTGGACCATGATAATCGTTAGACTGTATTATTGGACCATGATAACCGTTAGACTGTATTATTGAACCATGATAACCGTTAGACTGTATTATTATACTATGAAAACCGTCAGACTGTATTATTGGACCATGATAACCGTTAGACTGTATTATTGAACCAAGGCAACCGTTAGACTGTGTTATTGGAAAATGATAACCGTTAGACTGTATTATTGGACCATGGTAACCAATAGACTGTATTATTGGACCATGATAAACGTTACACTGCGTATTGGACCATGATAACCGTTAGACTGTATTATTGGTCCATGATAAACGTTATATTGCATTATTGGACCATGATAACCGTTAGACTGTATTATTGAACCATGATAACCGTTAGACTGTATTATTGGACCATGATAACCGTTAGACTGTATTATTGGACCATGATAACCGTTAGACTGTATTATTGGACCATGATAACCGTTAGACTGTATTATTGGACCATGATAACCGTTAGACTGTATTATTGGACCATGATGACCGTTGGACTTTATTATTGGACCATGAGGACCGTTAGACTGTATTATTGGACCATGATGACCGTTAGACTGTATTACTGGACCATGATAACTGTTAGGCTGTATTATTTACAGAACAATTTTTCATCAGCGATTCAAAAGATGCATTGAATACGAGATTGAGGCATTTACCTGGATTGGGAAGGACAACCTCTTTGAGACATGATCCAGACGACGATAACAGAGTTCATGAATATGCTTTCCATAGACAATTTGTTGTGTTTTCCGTTGTTAATTACTTCATGACATTCTGAATGTTTTTTTTATGAGATTGTTTTCTGAAGCAATGGAAATACCGTTGCAGAGTTATGATTTAATATAGTTTTGATATATTCAATACATATTATTTTATTAAAGTAGTGAGTTCCCAAGGGTGTTCGACGGACTTTAATATTACACATTTAATAACATTTCTTTGGTGAATGAGTTTTCATCTCGTCCGATAGGGCCGCCTTTGAGACGGTTGCACTCAGTGTCGCCGCCATCTTACAACTGATCAAAGGACAAGAACGTTCGGAAGATTTAATCGTTACTCGCGTCCTCAAATGCTGGCTCCTAAACGGTGTTGCTCATCTAAGGAATATTCTTCCAAACCATTATTGTTTCTACACTTTGTGTTATTATCACCACAGCCCATGTGTTATTAATCTTAGTGCTATTACTTTTATAATAACGCGGTACCAGAACTCAGCATTCAGTTAAAACAAAATTAAAGCCGTTTTGCGATGAAACGAGACGAACGATTGTAATTCACACGTCGGTTTAATAATCGATTTATGCTTGTAGAAGTAAATATTTTTTGACTAACCAGTCTACCCTGTCTACCCAGCGTTGGTAGACTGTAGCCTCATAGTAGGCATCATTGGAGTCAGTGTTTAAATCAAGGATATTATTAATTGAAATTGTCAAATTGGCACATGTATAGTTAGTTTATAAATGAAATGGGTGTGTGTGATTCGGCTTCTTATGTTCAATATGTAATGTTATATTGCAATGAAGATGAACAGCAATTGCTCAGTTTAGGGCGACTACTTGATCCCTCGATCGCAACTTGACCCCTCGTTTGAAAACTTCTGCAACCAGAACAAATTAATATAAAGGTTGAATATGACTTCGATAAAACCAAAGTCTTTTACATCAATATTTTTTTTCATGAGACGGATTTATTGTTCCCACATTGAAATATGTAATCATGGACACCACACAACCTCATCGAACGCAGCAGTATTTCATTAACAGTCCAGGGCTCATTAAAAGCCAAGGCGTTTGCACGACTTTTATTTAAAAACATTTTTTTTCCTGTCTCGATGCGATGGGGAAGGGAACTTCATAATGGGGCTTCTCACATCTCTTCATTCGTAGATAAATAATAATATTGTCGGAATGCAATAGGTAAGGCATCAATGTAGGAGTTTCACACGCGCATTTAATTACATATAATGAGCAAATAATTCAATATAAGCTCTTGGCTTTTCATAGATAATCAAAGCAAATTAAGATGGAGATAATCTGACAATATTTCTTTAATCAAAGGCTACCAATCATTTCAATGTATTTGTTATTGAAAAATGTAACATTTCTCGTCAATTCTCATACGCGCTATATTCATTTAACCTAAACTGAAATATAATTTGATACTAGGAGCACTTGTGTTTACCAACATTTTATTTACCAAGTTTGGGGTCCTTTAAAATAAGATGGCAGGCGTCGTATGATTACAGGCGTCCAACATAGGCAGGTATCTCATGATGGAAAGCGTCTCACGGAGGCAGGCGTCCTATGATGACAGGCCCCTCGTGATGGAAAGCGTCTCATGGAGGCAGGTGTCCTATGATGACAGGCCCCTCGTGATGAAAAGCGTCTCATGGAGGCAGGTGCCCTATGATGACAGGCCCCTCGTGATGGAAAGCGTCTCATGGAGGCAGGTGTCCTATGATGACAGACCCCGCGTGATGAAAACGACTCATGGAGGCAGGCGTCCTATGCTGACAGGCCCCTCGTGATGGAAAGCGTCTCATGGAGGCAGGTGTTCTATGATGACAAGCCCCTCGTGATGAAAACGTCTCATGGAGGCAGGCGTCCTATGATGACAGGCCCCTCGTGATGGAAAGCGTCTCATGGAGTCAGGCGTCCAATGGTAACAGGCCCCTCGTGATGGAAAGCGTCTCATGGAGTCAGGCGTCCTATGATGACAGGCCCCTCGTGATGTAAACGTCTCATGGAGGCAGGCGTCCTATGATGACTGGCCCCTCGTGATGAGAACGTCTTATGGAGGCAGGCGTCCTATGATGACAGGCCCCTCGTGATGAAAATGTCTTATGGAGGCAGGCGTCCTATGATGACAGGCCCCTCGTGATGGAAAGCGTCTTATGGAGGCAGGCGTCCGATGATGACAGGCCCTCGTGATGGAAAGCGTCAAATGGAGGCAGGCGTCCTATGGTAACAGGCCCCTCGTGATGGGAAGCGTCTCATGGAGTCAGGCGTCCTATGATGACAGGCCCCTCATGATGAAAACGTCTCATGGAGGCAGGCGTCCTATGATGACAGGCCCCTCTTGACGGAAACGTCTAATGGAGGCAGGCGTCCTATGATGACAGGCCCCTCGCGATGAAAACGTCTTATAGAGGCAGGCGTCCTATGATGACAAGCCCCTCGTGATGGAAAGCGTCTCATGGAGGCAGGCGTCCTATGGTAACAGACCCCTCGTGATGGAAAGCGTCTCATGGAGTCAGGCGTCCTATGATGACAGGCCCCTCGTGATGAAAACGTCTCATGGAGGCAGGCGTCCTATGATGACAGGCCCCTCGTGATGAAAACGTCTTATGGAGGCAGGCGTCCTATGATGACAGGCCCCTCGTGATGGAAAGCGTCTCATGGAGGCAGGCGTCCTATGGTAACAGGCCCCTCGTGATGGAAAGCGTCTCATGGAGGCAGGCGTCCTATGATGACAGGCCCCTCGTGATGAAAACGTCTCATGGAGGCAGGCGTCCTATGATGACAGGCCCCTCGTGATGAGAACGTTTCATGGAGGCAGGCGTCCTATGATGACAGGCCCCTCGTGATGGAAAGCGTCCCATGGAGGTAGGCGTCCTATGATGACAGATCCCTCGCGAAGGAAGGCGAGGCTCATGGAGGTAGGCCCCTCGTGACAGAAGGCGTCCCATTATGACAGACGACCCTTGCTGGCAAGAGCCTATGATTGCAGTTACTACATTATGGCTAAAAAAATGTCATCATCTAAGCGTATTTCTTGCTTATGAATCAGTATGAAATACACAAGTAACATTGTATCAGAGTGAGTAAATGTGTTAAAAATTACGGTGTTATCCTCGGCATCATACACAAGTAACATTGTATCAGCGTGAGTAAATGTGTTGAGAATTACGGTGTCATCCTCGCTATCATGCACAACTAACATTGTATCAGCGTGAGTAAATGTGTTAAGAATTACGGTGTTATCCCGCTATCATACACAAGTAACATCGTATCCGCGTGAGTAAATGTGTTGAGAATTACGGTGTTGTCCCGCTATCATACACAAGTAACATTGTATCAGCTTGAGTAAATGTGTTAAGAATTACGATGTTATCCTCGCTATCATCTTTTTGTATTTTTCCGGTAGAGTGTCAGGTTAATACATTGACAGTCCCAGTGTCCCAATGATTTGAAATTAATTCTGATAACATTGCCAATAAAGCTTCTGCTATAACTTGTTTTCCAGACATAATTAGTATCCTGTCATATGTATCACTCTACCATAATATTTTTCCGTTATTTATTGGATTGAGCTTTTCACGAGACACGTCATTGGCGAGCATGCCCATTTTTTTCTGTACTCATTTAAAGTGTAAGCCTTTAATTAGGATGCATTAAACTAGATAGGATAGGATCCTACATAGTTGCTGGAGAACAGCAACGACTGAGTCCAGAAAAAAATGTAAGTGGTAGATTTGTGCTAGTTTTATTTTCATCCATAAGTAAGGTTAAAATAGCATTCATCAAAATCACTTCGAATTCGGAACAATTTTTTTTTTAGCTTGCGTAAGTTTAGAAATTCCATTAATATAATTTATGTACCTTATTACGTTCCTTCATTCCCCCGTTGGTTAAAGGGACAAAAATGTCGTTTCGTGGCTGAAATTAATAAAAATGAAATTGTAAATAACACGAAATTATGATTTATCGTTTGCCGATTATTTGCTATGTATGATGAACAACAAGATACCATTCTTTCTAAAATTTGCTGCACTTTCTTTCATTATTTTCTTGTTTGATGATAATGACACTACTGATCTTACATAACCTTCTTTCTAACTTTCTGAAACTTTCCTCATTATCCTTGAAGCATTTTTATTCCCTTTTCTCTTTGGTGGCCGACTCAATTCGTTAGGGCTGAAAGGTGAACAAGGTAGGAAGGAAGGTTTCATTGAATACGAAATAACGATCAAAACGGGGGTGGCCGGTGTGCATGGCACGGTGAAGCGAGGTGTCAAGCGTGAGAAAATATGGTGCTGCACCCTCACTGAACACCGTAGTATGGTGCTGCACCCTCACTGAACACCGTATTTTGGTGCGGCACCCTCACTGAACACCGTATTATGGTGCTGCACCCTCACTGAACACCGTATTATGGTGCTGCACCCTCACTGAACACCGTAGTATGGTGCTGCACCCTCACTGAACACCGTATTTTGGTGCGGCACCCTCACTGAACACCGTATTATGGTGTTGCACCCTCACTGAACACCGTATTATGGTGCTGCACCCTCACTGAGCACCGTATTATTGTGCTGCACCCCCACTGAACACCGTATTATGGTGCTGCTCCCTCACTGAACACCGTATTATGGTGCTGCACCCCCACTGAACACCGTATTATGGTGCTGCTCCCTCACTGAACACCGTATTATGGTGCTGCACCCTCACTGAACACCGTATTCATAAGATTTAATTTCGAGAGGACTCCATCATTCAAGCATTTGTACAACAAATAACGATAAAGGATTTATGGAATGTCACGTCCACTGTTACCAAGAATCGAACATGGATCATCGAGTCGCGAGGCGAACTCTCTGTCACTGACCCATGAAGGAAGGTTACAACCATCCTTCACGGCTCAGTGAAGGAGCGTTTGTCTCTCGACTCGATAGCCCTGGTTCGATTCTCGGTGGCAGTGGAAGTCGCAAGCAAAATATCTTTGTTGTAAATTTACAAGTCAGTATTCCGTTACCTCTGCAGGAAATCAATAATATGAACATATGATTATCTTCATACTATGAAATCATCTGTTACACCAGACCACCCTAGTGCGACGATCAGTTACGCCAGACCACCCTAGTGCGACGATCAGTTACGCCAGACCACCCTAGTGCGACGATCAGTTACGCCAGACCACTCTAGTGCGACGATCAGTTACACCAGACCACTCTAGTTCGACGATCAGTTACGCCAGACCACTCTAGTGCGACGCTCAGTTACGCCAGACCACCCTAGTGCGACGATCAGTTACGCCAGACCACCCTAGTGCGACGATCAGTTACGCCAGACCACCCTAGTGCGATGCTCCGTTACGCCAGACCACCCTTGTGCGACGATCCGTTACGCCAGACCACCCTAGTGCGACGATCAGTTACGCCAGACCACCCTAGTGCGACGATCCGTTACGCCAGATCACCCTAGTGCAACGATCAGTTACGCCAGACCACCCTTGTGCGACGATCAGTTACGCCAGACCCCCCTAGTGCGGCGATCAGTTACGCCAGACCCCCCTAGTGCGACGATCAGTTACGCCAGACACCCCTAGGGCGACGATCAGTTACGCCAGACCACCTTAGTGCGACGATCAGTTACGCCAGACCACCCTAGTGCGACGAGTCGTCGCAACGAGTAGTTACTTGGCCTCATCGGAACTTGCAGTGACAAGGTGACCGGCGGTACTGTTATGAAAGTATTGTTACAAGAGAAAGGTCACGTAACCTTGAGAAATTGTTAGTGTGGTCACGGAAGAAACGACGGTCCTCTGTCGGGGCTCAAAATGGTTGGCATTGTTTGAAGATGAACAACCGTCCTCAGTCGAGGCTCAAAATTATTGATGTGGTAACGAGATGAACGACCATCCTCAGTCGGGGCTCGAAGTTGCTGGTGCAGTCACGACATGAACGACCGTCCTCTGCCGGGGCTCAAAAAGGCCGATTCACCATCTTAAATCTGCGACAACTAGATGACGCTTCCCGACGGTCATGTGGTGTCTATGGTCACAAGATATTTGTAAAACGCTCGTAATAATAGTTAGAATTTATTGAACCTGAAATTATTTATTTTGATCCTAACACTTCAAAACTCAGCCAACTTCTGCTGGTGATTGTACATGATCTTCAATCATTGTACATCACTTTCATGTTTAGAAAGAATGGTATAAATCTACCTCAATGAAAGGGAATAGATTGCTGAAACAAACTCGCAAAATCATCACTAGACCCTTGTAAATAAATAGTGATTTTACTATTTAAAAACTTCAGTTCATTCCCAACATTACTATGCTGTACACCGGACCATCGAACTCATCAAAAGTTGGGTTTCAAGCTATCGTGGATATTCTCTGTAATGTTCTTTACCCAGGAAGACTTACTCAGCAGAGAAGTCACTAATTGCGTTGCTAAATGTTAGGAGTCGACACCGTTTTTAATATACAGATATGATAGCCAGTCATTCGCAGTGTACGAGCAAATACAATTACAAATATCGGTACTTGCCACAGTTTCATCTGACCCTTCGAAAGTGTTTACAGTTATTTTTATTATTGTGTTCCTATTGTTTGTGGCCATTACCATCCACGATTCATTTCAGACTTGACCAATCATCGAAGCTGAGAATGATTGCCAGTGTTGTCTATTTGTGCTCGGTGATAGAATATAAATATCAGGACACAAACAACAGATCCCTTAAAAATTTCGCGTCTAAAGACGAAAAGGAATTATGTAGAAACGAGATTCCGACGTCCTCAGACGTAGGTTATTTTCTTCGGTTATCCAGAAGTGCTGTGTTTCTTCCATTCAAATCTGCATAAACTTAATTGACAGGCAGGAAACCAACATAAGAAAAATTAGAAGTGGAGTTTCTCATAGCACCGTTTGCTCGTTCAACAATAAGTCGGATCCGAAATACATTCTCATGCCGTTTCGGATTCTTTTTTTTGTCATGGATGAACAAAATGGGCATACTCTATTAAACTGCTGGCCTGATGTTCTATAAGTACAATTTTTTTGTTAGAATTCATTCTCCTACATTTAATCTAAGAATCCCAACCTCTCAGCCTGGTCATTGCCTCCATCGTCGCTCCTTCGTGTCACCAACCGTATCCACATATACCAATATGGACCACTACCAAGAGCCCACTGCCATTCGGAACGAGGAATTACTCGCCCTTTGACCAGGTGCTGATACCTGAGAGTAGCAAGGAGAGGGAAGCTGCGTACCCGGTAAGTTTCCTGTATAAAAATATTCTTCATAGACGGGCTTCTCTGCTGTAATGCCGTTTAATACTATATTTTTCCCTCTATTGGTCTAACTAATACAAACAGCTCAAGCAATGGAAAACAATTAAAAATAAAGTAAGAACTAGATCAAATGCCATGTGCTCGGTAAATGATCATCATATATTGTGTATGAATGGGAATTTTGTATGACTTCTCAATCACTTACCTATCACAATGAGATCTTATGGGTCAATATATCTCGTTACCGCGATTATCATTGCATCATTACGGTTATTCTTGATGTGCTCATAAAAATAATCCTTGCCAATAGAGGTACCATGGAATAAATAATGGATAAATTTTAATTGTATTGGAAATGTTCGTTGTGTTTGATATTTTTATTCACGAGGTATGTTGTGAATGATGATTTTTGAGTCATGAGTTCCACCACCTTCTTGTTGGGCATAATGCGGCCTCTCGCCCTATGCGAAACCGCCCAACAGCGCACCACTGTGTGGCTCCTGAAGTAGGGCATAATGCGGCCTCTCGCCCCATGCGAGACCGCCCAACAGCGCACCACTGTGTGGCTCCTGAAGTTGGGCATAATGCGGCCTCTCGCCCCATGCGAGACCGCCCAACTGCGCACCACTGTGTGGCTCCTGAAGTAGGGCATAATATGGCCTCTCGCCCCATGCGATGCCGCCCAATAGGGCACCACTGTGTGGCTCCTGAAGTTGGGCATATTGCGGCCTCCCGCCGCATGCGAGACTGTCCAACAGCGCACCACTGTGTGGCTCCTGAAGCTGGGCATAATGCGACCTCTCGCCCCATGCGAGACCGCCCTACAGCGCACCACTGTGTGGCTCCTGAAATTGGGCGTAATGCGGACCTTTCGCCCCATGCGAGACCGCCGAACAGCGCACCACTGTGTGGCTCCTGAAGTACGGCATAATGCAGCCTCTCGTCCCTTGCGAGACCGCCCAACAGCGCACCCCACTGTTTGGCTAATGAGGTTGGGCATAATGCGGCCTCTCGCCCCATGCGAGACCGCCCAACAGCGCACCACTGTGTGGCTCCTGAAGTTGGGCATAATGCGGCTTCTCGCCCCATGCGAGACCGGCCAACAGCGCACCACTGTGTGGCTCCTGAAGTTGGGCATGATGCGGCCTCTCGCCCCATGCGAGACCGCCCAACAGCGCACCACTCTGTGGGGGTCGCTATCCCTGTCGCTAAATTTTTTTATAGCTAACGTCAGATCAGCCCCTTTCATCTCTGCCAACTGCCTCATCAGCCACAAGTTGTTCCGACTTCCTACCTACGATACCATTTTTCATAGCGAACATTCATAGCGTTCCTCAGTCACACCAGCCACTGTTATATCTGCCAGTGACATTCTGCCTAACCTCTGTTTCAGCCCATGACAGAATCAGCCACGAGGCGTACCATTTTACTGGTTATCACTTTAATGAAACTTTTCCTACCCAACCTAACCTAACCTAGGGTACGTGTTTCTAACCCGCGGGGCAAACATACGTATTTTTCTAGGGTACGTAATGCCATTTTTTAGCGTTTTGTTATTGAAGTATCATTAAAGTGATAACCAGTAGGTTGGTAAGCCTGTTAAGGTGTGAAGACAAAAGCACATCTGACAGAGGCAGATTTTGAAGTGGCGGAAAATGCGCGTGGCCTGAAACATTGTTTAGGTCGAAAGCACGTGTGATGAAAGATTTTTAGTGGTTATGACAGTGTCCGGCTATGACAGTGAGGTGAAGTGAAGTGGCAATAGTGCGCATGAGCGGAAATAATTTTAGCGTGAACGCTGGGCTCCCCTCTGTGGCTCCTGGAGTAGGTTCATTCGACAATGTTATTCCCGAGGCGGATTGCCTACCAATTGCACTTCGGAGGATGCAGAAATGCGGTTCCTGCCTTGTCGCAGCCTTTAGAGGCTCCTGTTAATATTAACGACGCAGTCGTCAAATGCCGTCTTGGCTACAGTTAAGTTTATAGCCAGATAATGCAGACAATAATTCAACAATGGATGCAGTTAGGGATGCAGTCGAGGTGGTCGTGTATGCAGATTGAGATGCAGGTTTGGATGCAGGCAATGATGCAGACATGGCTGCAGTCAAAGATGCAGCCATAGATGCAGTCGCGAGGTAGACGATTAATCTGCCGTGGATGCAGTAGGAGAGTAAGCTTAAGGTACGTTAAAGGATGAAGTCAAGAATGCAGTCATTGATAAATTCATATATGCACTTGAAGGTGCAGTCATGGTTGCAGACATGAATGCAGCAGAGGCTGCACTCATAAATGCAGTCATGGATGCAATGAAAGATGCAATGGTAATCATAGTAATAAAGAGTGGATCAACAACCACCATGGGTATGGTAGTACAATGGAGCCGTTTAACTTGATTTATAGTCACAATGATGTATAAAACTCCCACCAAAACTGAGAACATAGTAACACAATAACCGAACACAATAGAAAGAAGAACAAAGAACTTCAATCAGGTTCATTCTCATTACGTGTAAAGCAATTCTGCCCATTAACTTAACAATAAGGAAAAGCGAGTGAGTCACAAAAGAAAATTGCAAAGAGTATTTCATGATACGAACTCGTAACTCAACTCAATAGGCTATGCGCTCTTTGCTAAGCAGTTCCTTGATGTGGTCTGACCTGTTTGCAGCAAAAACCCGGCTCATGGATGTCGAACGTGGGACCTGCAAGCAACGTCTAAGTGTGCCATCCTAACACTGTCAATGTTCTCCTGCTATGTGAGAAGAAATTCCACCACAGTGCATTATAATACAACGTATAATAACATGTTATGAAGAGTTCGATTTTAGCTTATCGTGGTGCAAACGAAAGGTTCTTTATCGGCATGTTGCCAATCGCATCATGCTGCATTGTTTCTTTTGAACCATCATTGACATTTTTGTAATCTGCAGTGATGATGTGACCAAGGTACTGAAATTCATCGATATTACCAAGTGCGACACAGCTCAAATATATTTCAGTAGAGATATTGTAATTATGAGCCTACGGTATATATAGTTTTTATTGTGTTATACTCAACACCAAGGACTCTTAATGTCACCATATGAGGAGGGCTCTTAATGACACCATATGAGGAGGGCTCTTAATGTCACCATGTGAGGAGGGCTCTTAATGGCACCATATGAGGAGAACTCTTAATGTCACCATATGAGGAGGGCTCTTAATGGCACCATATATGAGGAGGACTCTTAATGGCACCATATGAGGAGGACTCTTAATGTCACCATATGAGGCGGACTCTTAATGTCACCATATGAGGAGGACTCTTAATGTCACCATATGAGGAGGGCTCTTAATGGCACCATATGAGGAGGACTCTTACTGTCACCATATGAAGAGGACTCTTAATGTCACCCATCTACATCAACATTGACATCATTTATTTTATTTTAACATCCATTCCTGATGTATAGATGGTGCCAATGATATTAGGTCGCAAAGGAAAAATCATTGTTAGACGGAAAGATTTCCATTCTCCAAGACCAGTAAATTTCGAGGATCCCCATGGATCGATTCTTGGACTGTTTTTTTTCCTTCTGTTCATTAATGACATCAACTGAGGGAACCCACTCGACAACGACAGAACAACATTATATGCCGTGGATGTTCAACCGCTGATCATTAATTAGACCGGCCAGAGAATTAGAACATTTTAAGGAGGATGCAGAAGTAGCGTTGACCCACATTAATGATTGGTATTCCTCAAATGTGCCCAAAGTTAATACAAATAAAACACAGTACAGTATCCTGGGACCTAAAACAAATAGATGGAGAGTAGCCGAAAGTTCTGTTGTTGATTTTATGGGCACACAAATCCCTCCTGATAGCATAGTCAGAAGCCTGGGAGTTTAGTTTGATGCAAATATGACCTGTGGACATCTTGTTGATGAGCTTTGTACCAAACTGAATGGTACACTTTTGTTTCTCAGTTGAGCGAAGAAACAACTCGACTTTCAGGCCAAACTACTTGGAATCAATGTTCTGTTTTTTTTTAATTTAATAAACTGCCCTACCATATGGTGTAAGTGCACGAAAAAATAAATCCCAGACATTCAACGCAGCATAAACTGTGACGCGAACGTAACTCTTGATGGGAACATCAGAATGAGTGGTCACGGGACGTCTTTTTTAAAGGAACGCGGGGGGCTTAACATCCATGAACAACTGGAGCTTAGTGAAGCTAGGCAATTTTTAAAATTCCGAACATGCTTTCATGCTTAAACGGCGTTGTGTTGTCAACGTGTTAGTAGGGGCATCAACGATCAACTCAGAACGAAAATGATATTGACACCGAGTACAAAAGAACAGAGGATGGGGTCAAAGCTTTCTCTATTTCAGATCCAAAATGTTCAGCAATCTACCGGATTTCAGATCCAAAATGTTCAGCAATCTACCGGCTGACATTCAAACTTGCCGTACCGTAGCTTCGTTCAATCAGAAGTATACCACTCTATTGCTTGCCCGTCGGTAGGGGCTGACAGAGGGAAAAAATGAAGAAAAAATATTATGGGGATTAGAATGAAACTGATAATGAAGACCTCTATTCTGTTGCTCACGCAAAGCATCAACAATATCGTTCTGCCATCGGAACACACACGTGACTTTACGTACAATGCTCCCTTGACTTCGTTTTTCTTTGTCTTCGAGCAAATAGAAACTGTTAATTAAAATACGGTTGCCCTTTTGCCGAACCCTTTAATCTCACACCAGCTCGTTCTGCCCTTTGACTTCGCATTGTTGTGGCACTGAAAATACTTCTCTTTGCTTCTGAGAACAAACGAGCATTGGATAGTGAAACACCATTGAACCAGTTCCACAATCTCTTCTGAGCCCAACATTCTTTGTGCTTTGTTGTTACCCCGTTAGTAAAACATGTTATGATATTCGTTATATTACTACACTATTTATGTAAATGGGCCGCCGTGGCCAAGTGGTTAGCGTGTCTGACTGCAGTGTCAGCTTCTGGTGCTGCAAATCGCGAGTTCGAGCCTCGGTATGGACACAGCCGTCTTGTGGCGGGGAGATTGGGCGCCTCCCCCCTGTGTCAGCCCAACTTAGCCGCCCTCCCAACTAGGGGAAAACGATGTATGTCTATACATACATACATACTTTTATGTGAAGCAAATAATTCAATGTCGTGTAATTACAGTGCTTTTCTTGCACATCGCCACATCAAACATTCCCATTCCGAATCACACAATCCTGAATGGCAGTGGCTCGTAAACTAACACGACCCGCAACTAACGCGACCGCCTTTGCTATCCAATGTATCAGGCAGATAATCAACCAATTGCTTTATGTATTTTTGTGTTTATGTGTATGTATATTTAAATAAACACATCATGTAATGATCACTGTCATTACATGAGGCCGCCGCGTCCGATTGGGTAGCGTGTCCGACTGCAGTGTCAGCCTCTGGTGCTGCATGTCGCGAGTTCGAGCCTCGGCATAGATACGCTGTCTTGTGGAGGGGAGATTGGGCGCCTCCCCCTCTGTGTCAGCCTAACTAAGCCACCCCCTAACTAATGGGAAACAGCTGTATGTCTATACATACATACATAACTTGTATACATGCATGTGCATGTAGATAGGATTTTTTTATGTCTGATCCGAATATTAGGCATCAATATATAATAATATATATCTCTCTCTCTCTCTCTCTCTCTCTCTCTCTCTCTC
>SDVV010018257.1:0-13800 GCA_016164225.1 Gammarus roeselii
GAAGTGGTGAAAGATGAAAACGGCCAGTTGTTGTTGGAAAGTGGTAATGTACGGAAGAGGTGAGCCGAATATTTTGATGAGTTGTTGAATGTCGAGGATGACAGAGAGGCTGACATTGTTGCTGTGGGTGGTGGTGCTCGGATGCCAGTTCAGGGAGAAAGACTTGTTGCGGACATAATCAGGGAAGTGGTGCAGGAGGCGGTGGACGTGATAAAAGCAGGGAAAGCCCCTGGTTTGGATGGAGTTGCGACCGAGTGCCTGAAGAAGGGTGGAGTAACGATCGTCGAATGGTTGGTGGGGTTACTGAACTTGTGTTTTGCGGCAGGCGTGGTACTAAGATAGTGGCGCAGTGCCTGCATTGTTCCGCTATATAATGGCAAACGAGATAATAATGAATGCTGCAACTCGAGAGGTATCAGTCTGTTATGTGTGGTTGGTAAGTTGTACGGGAGAGTGCTGATCAAAAGGATTAGAGACTGCGCAATTGGAGAGAAACAGTGTGGCTTTAGGAGTGGTAGAGGGTGCACCGATCAGATTTTTGCAGTGAGACAGGTATGTGAAAAGTACCTTGCCAAAAGAAAGGATGTGTCCTGGGCCTTCATGGATCTGGAGAAGGCATACGACAGAATTGACTGGGAAGCGCTGTGGAGGGTGTTGCGTTTGTATGGAGTGGGCGGACATCTGTTGGAAGCAGTGTAGAGTTTCTATGCTGACAGCCGAGCATGTGTCAGAGTGGGGAGCGAGGTGAGTGATTGGTCTACAGTGAAAGTGGGATTGCGACAAGGCTGCGTGATGTCTCCCTGGCTGTTCAACCTCTATATGGATGGAGTGGTCAGGGAGGTTAACGCGAGTGTGCTGGGTTGTGGCTTGGAACTGATGGAAGCGAATGGGCGGAGTTCGCAGTTGAGCCAGTTGCTATTTGCTGATGATACGGCCCTGGTTGCGGATTCGGAGGAGAAGCTATGTAGGCTAGTGTCTGAGTTTGGTAGAGTGTGTGAGAGGAGGAAGCGTCGAGTGAACGTGGGTTAGAGTAAAGTAATGAGACGCTCGAGGACTGTCGATGCGAGCAAAATTAGTGTCACCCTAAATAGAGAGCTCTTGGAGGAAGTTCAGTGTTTTAAGTATCTGGGCTGCCATGTGGAGAAAACTGAACTAGTAGAAACTGAACTGAAGGCGCGAGTGAAGGAGGGATGTAAAGTGTTGGGTGCACTAAAGAGTGTATTGAGCTGTAAGACGTTGGGGATGGAAGCAAAGAAAGGCTGTATGAGGGTGTTGTTGTCCCAACTGTACTCTACGGAGCTGAGGATTGGGGGGTGAAAGCAGAGGAGAGAAGAAGGTTGAATGTTTTCGAGATGAAGTGTTTGAGGAGCATGGCTGGAGTAACGCTGAGCGACCGGATCACCAACGACGTGGTTTGAATCAGAACAGGGATGGTGAAGAAGTTGGAGAACATGAGTGGATTCGCGTGTTCTGAGATGGTTCGGGCACATGGAGAGGATGGATGAAGGGAGATTGGTGTAAAGGGTGATGAATGCGGAGGTGAGTGGTCGCAGGTCTAGAGGTAGACCGAAGTTTGGGTGGATGGATGGTCTGAAGCAGGCGTTGGGAAGGAGAAACATGATTTTGGAGGTAGCGAGAGAGCGTGCAATGAACAGTCGTGAGTGGGAAATGGTTGATTTTGACGCTGCTCTGATGTGCTTTCCCGCCCTTGGCATCCCGCTGTCCGGATGGTCGCGGGTGGGGGGGGGGCCCGTTCATTATGACGCTGCGGGGGTAAACCCGTGAAAACTGTCGGGCCCTGCTGCTGACGACGGATCCTCGGACTGCACTCGTGACTCAGAGTGTAAGTTGAGGGGCTTCCGGCTGGACCCTTTAGCACAAAAGGGCTAAGTTATGTGGGTGAGCGTATGAGGGTGTGAGGTGCGCCTTGCCGTCGGCCGCCCCCCTTTCTGGGGGATGCGGCCTAGTGTCTGTATCTGTAACTTAATATTTGTGAATTATTAATATTCGTTTCCATCATCACTGTTCAATTACTATGAGTAAACAGGTATAAAGTAATGTACTGTTGTACCGCAGATTCTGAAGCCGTCCGAGAAGAAGGCCAAGTACCAGTACAGCGGCTTGAACAGGCCCATGCCGCCCAACAGGAACCAAAAGACCGGCAGGAAGTGAGGCCCTGCCTCACTGCCGATGTAGAGATTAGCAGTACGTAGGACAAGCTGACGGGTAAGGTAAAAGGTCGGTAATGAGTTTGGAAGGTTGACGTTGGTTGGAAGGTATGGCCGCCACTCTGGCCTAATACGAGTGTGTGGTTAACTCTGAACGAATAAGGAAGAATAAGCTTTATAGCCAGAACAACTGCAATACGATGATGCACTTGAGCTGGAAAAGAGTTGAGAGAGTTTAGCTAATTATCAATCGTAAGCAAGTCTAGTTTGGGGATGCTGGTTGCTGATGATTGGAGAACAGTTGAGTAGAAAACAACTGATCTTGAAACGAATATCTAGTGAGGATTGCTGCAGTGGGGCGGGATGAGGTTTTACTCTGTGCAGGTACTCTTGATAATTCGGATCAATGGGGGAAGCAACCCTCTCCTAGTAATGATAATCATCAAACTTCCAATAGTTCTAGCTTTATTCATTCATTCGTACCATCGTTTTAAAATTGCCAAATAATGTATTAATCTTTGATACCAGTCAACATGTAGCGAGCGTGTGCTGCGCTTCTGGTGGCAACTTGTTGATTCAGGTTTGAATTTTTTCCAGACGTCGCTTTGATTATTCGTACAAAGTATGAAGTATTCAGAAAATAAAGCAATACTTTAGTCGCATTTTTATGGTTCTAATCGAAGTGCATTTGACATTTTCTATAGCTACCTTGATTTTGAACTGGTTTGGTAGTCGGATTGGATACAGTTTACCTGATAATTTACCAATTGTTTCCTTCTAGATTAAAGTTTAGTCTGACATCTTTGTGCCCTGACCAAATAGCAGCCCTTTTCTTGGTCGTTTATTTCCGTCTCGTATTAACCTACCAGTTCCTAGTATATCTCTACTGTATAAACTTGACGTACTGAAATATTGATTCCCGGATATCAAAGGGTTTCAGGGAGCTACCCTAGTCCGCAATTAAAACCGCATGCTGCTTACTCTTTGCTGTTATTAGCATGTGATGAAACTGCGAGAGTATGTATAAAAAAGACTCTTACCTGGACCTTTGTGCTTAATCCAGATTGCTTCATCAAGCTAGATGAGCTCACAAATGAATTTGGAATGTTTCAGTTTGTAAGAATGATCTTCAGTACGATCATTCCAGCTATCAATAGTTATTTCTCCTACGCTAGGATGAGAAAGAACTCGCTAATAATGTATTTGGTGCTTCGGACCACGTCTATGTTGTTAACCGTGTTTGAGCTGTTACAGCGTGGCTCCATGCAATGTGACCCCAGCTGACTTTCGTCCCCTCCCTTCTATATGTTTACACATTGAATTTCCTTTTAAAGTGAGGTTATATTAATCCAACGCTGTTAATAGCATTTTGTTCTCCTCCCTCTGGCAATCTGAAAATTCGAAGTTGTTGATGTTCGGATAGCGATATTTTATTGACAAAAAAAAAATCATCCACCGGACGTTGACCTTCAACTTAACGTTATTTTTTTAGTACTGTCACGAGAAATCGTTAAGCAACTGACATGGGCGTCTTGATCTTTTCTAAGTGAAGAAACGTGTACTTTCAAAATGTAGCAAAACATACAATGCAGTGTGTTTGTTTTCTCTAATATTACTCTCCTCACTAGTTCATTTTCAATACTCTTACTAATTGACTTTATTCGCAACTAGAAGTTCAGTAATCCTTGGGACTTGCTAGTATTATGAGTTGAAATTAGTTAACCCTTCACATTGATCGGGAAATCAATTCAAATGCTAACAATGTAATATTCGTGTCTCTAGTCAACTTGAAGCGGCTATTGACACTGCCGGTGCAAGTCTTTTTTCAAGCCAAGCTGCGTATTTATCGCTTCCCTTTCAATGATTGATTATGACTTGCTGACTGGTGCAGTAGTAAATGCACTTCTTTCACTGACTGCTAGGGTCGCTATGATGCAACCTCCATGCTGTTTTTATAGTGAGTGCATGGGGTGATGTTTCAGCATTTTATTTATCAGTTTTTTGTCGTCACGTGGTGAATTTCACGGTGCCGTTGACTGAGCTGGTCTCGTTGGCCCGAAAATGAGAGCTTCTCTGGCATCGTTTTGATGTTTACCTCGTCTCCATCTTGTCTCGGACAAGCAGGTTTCTTTAGCCCGGCTCTACATAGCAGCGTTAGAAGCCTGGTCGAATACTGTAAGTGCATTTCTTGAAGGGGTAACTCGTGGCAGTCACGTCTGCGATGACAAGGCTCTTTTCGGATTTCTTTCCGAGGGAGAATTTCATTACCTGCAAGCGGGGTAGAAAAGTGCAACCAAATGTTAGCTATTTAAAATATATTAGACTGCAGATGATTGTATAGACGGGTATATACCTACCGCTTATGATAAACAACAACATTTGTACATTTTTCTGGTACCCTGATTTTTTAGTAGGTATCGATTGTAACATGTTTGCAAATAGAGTAGGTGTTTAGTAGATGTTGCTTGTGCGATTAGGTACCTCGAACAGTGAAACTAAGACAGGCCTGTCAATATTGGTTAGTTTGTGTGGATGTTTCCGATAAGAATTAGAATCGCTTCATTGTGCCCTAAGAATGAAAACATTGACGTCCAAATTACGCTTAGATTCGATAGATTTCAGGAACTTACAGCGTATGTGACGCACATATTTAGGTAAGTTGGTAAACAGATACCTAATTGCGTCGGAAATCAAGTCGTGTCTCACTCTGAAAGTTCGACTTGGCTAGAAATTTAGTGATGTCCTGCTTCTGTCACAAAGTGTGAATCATTCTTCAAAACGAAAGCGTTTTATTGCTAGTTTAATACTGTTTGTAACCATTGTAGTACGTATTATTAATCAGAGTGTCCGTGCACTTCGTTTCATAGCGACAACTCAGCAAGAACAAGTCGGTGGAGAAGCAAGTCACAAGTATCCTTCCTGCTTGTGTTCAACTCAAAATACTTTTCTAGCAGGCATTGGTTTTTATGACCATCTTCCTACCTGCGTATAAGGTGGGCTGCCTATGCTACCTACCAACGAGTTCTCAAGTATTCATCAGTGTTAACTTTCTCTTCCATTCGTAAGAGATATAGTGTTAGCATGGGCTTTTGCTGTTATTCAAATGAATCTTGATGAGGAAACATTACTGAGACGATTTTCTAAGAAAATCTTGATAACATTCGTCGAAAGTAGTTTTCGACCGTTTTCAACATTTTTATATCGGTAAACATTTTTAAAAAAAGGAAAAAAAATCATTGTTTTATTCGATTTTTCTCGATTTTTTATGTGTTCGACCTTTCCGCCGAAATCGGCGTTCCTATGTCCTGCGACTATATCGGCGATATTCGAGGTCCTATGTCATGCGACTCTATCGACGATCCGAACACACTCTCCCGCCTTTTATAAGTGAGGGCTGCCATACCTAGTCATTCATTCGTGCTTCACAGATGGGAATACTGCAATTGCAGAATGCGTACCGTTTATGCTGTATCTGTGACACAAGCCTGTTGCCGAAAAACGCCATCGTTACTTAACTAGCAGACGACAACTGCAAACAGCTGACACCATCGATGCTTGGTTTCGAACTCAGCGGTCTAAGGACCGCTATTCATACCAACCTGCATATAAGTACGTGTCATATATGATGTTCCTTTGCTAACCGTCCAACATGATTTATTATATCCTGCTCGTAGGGCATATGCCCATCATAAGCAGATGTCCGCCGTAGGCCGGTACCCGCTATAGGCAGAGGTCCACTACTGCTGTTAGGTCGTGAAATCAGCAGTCTGCCGACAGCTTTTCGCACCTACATGCAGATTATTACGTGTCAGATAGGCTGTTGCGACGCCATCTTGAATCGTACGACAACACCTGCCGAAGAGGCGTCGCGCTGCCGTCCTGGCAGACGACAACCGACTAACAAATGACACACGCTAAGCGGATGACTGCTATAGGCAGAGGCCTGCTACTGCTGTTCGGTAATGAAGTCAGCAGTCTGCGGACAGCTTTTCACACTTACATGCAGATTATTACGTGTCAGATAGGCTGCTGCGCGGCTGGTTAGTTGCCATCGACTCCATCTGGAATCGTACAACAACGCCCTGCAGAAGCGGCGTCGGGCGGCTGTCTTTGCAGACGACAACCTGCTAACAAATGACACGGTAAGCGGATGCCTGCAATATGCAGATGACTGCTATACGCAGAAGCCTCCTACTGCTGTTTGTTCGTGAAGTCAGCAGCCTGCGGACAGCTTTTCACAATTTACATGCAGATTATTAAGTGTCAGATGAGCTGTGGCGCTGCCAATTAGTTGCCACCGACGCCATCTGGCATCGTACGACAACACCATGCCAAAGCGGCGTCGGGCTGTCATCTTAGCAGTCGACAACCGGCTCATAAACGAAGCACTCTCGGCGGATACCCGCTATAGGCAGATACCGGCTATTGGGGTACGGTCATATTGACAAAGGTCTGAGAAAAGCCTCTCACAATTATTACGTGTCGGATAGGCTGTTGCGCGACCGGTCAGGATTCCGACGCCATATTGAATCATACGACAACGCGCTGCCGAGCAGCGATTGGTGTCGCCCGACACCATCTTGCATCGTACGACAACGCGCTGCCGAGCGGCGCCGGACTGTCATTTTAGCAGTCGAAACCGCCTAACCAATGACTACACGCAACCCAATACGATAGGGTACGAAAGGTTGTGTGGCGCACCATTTCGTATTCTCGTAATTTAGTTATTAAAAGTATGAAAAATACATCCTCTGAACGATGGTAGCTCGTTTAGAGCATCCTCCATAGCAAGTATACTGAACAATGATAGCTCGTTTAGAGAATCATTCACAGTAAGAGTCTACTGAACGATGATAGCTTGTTTAGGGCATCATTTAAACCAAGACTTCTCATTGATGATAGCTCGTTCAAAGCATCATTTAAAACAGGACTCCTGAACTATGATAGCTCGTTTGGAACATTATTAAAAAAAGTTTCCTGAACGATGATAGCTCGTTTAGAACATGATTTAACGCTGACGTCTGAACGATGATAGCTCGTGTTGAACATCATTTAAAAGCAAATCTTCTGAACGACGGTAGCTCGTTTACGAGCATCCTTTATATCAGGTATACTAAACGATGATAGTTCGTTTCGAGTACCATATACAGCAAGTCTACTGTACGATGATGCTCGTTTAGAGCTTCATCTAAAAGGACTTCTGGATGATTATGATAGCTCGTTCAGAGCATTGTTGAAGGAAGTCTTCGGAACGATAATAGTTAGTTTAGAGCCTCCTTTCAGCAAGTCTACTGTACGATGATGCTCGTTTAGAGCATCATTTGAACCGAGTCCCCTAAACGGTGATAACTTGTTTAAAGCATAATTTCAAGCAAGACTTCCGAACAATCAGAGCTCGTTTAGAGCATCTTTTAAAACAAGTTCTGAAAGATGTTAGCTCGTTTATAGCATCCTTTATAGCATGTATACTGAACAATGATAGCTCGTTTATAGCATCCTTTATAGCACGTATACTGAACAATGATAGCTCGTTTATAGCATCCTTTAAAGCAAGTATATTGAACAATGATAGCTCGTTTAAAGCATCCTTTATAGCAAGTATACTGAACAATGATAGCTCGTTTACAGCATCCTTTATAGCAAGTATACTGAACAATGATAGCTCGTTTAAAGCATCCTTTATAGCAAGAACACTTAACGATGATAGCTCGTTTAGAGCATCATGTACTGTAAGTCTGCTGAACGAGGTTAGCATATTTAAAGCATCATTCTAAGCAAGCCTTCGTTGTGATGATAGCTCGCTTTGAGCATTATAATAAGCAAATCTTTGGACCAACGTCTCCTGAGCTTTATAGCTCGTTTAGAGCATCACGTAAAGCAAACCATCTGAACCAGAGTAACAGGTGTCACCTATGACGTCCCAAGGGTCGAAGTCTGTGTCGCTCTGAAAACCCAACAACACACAGCGACATAGGAATCATTTCAGCCATGTGCGTATTACCGCCCAACGTCTTTACGGACGCTAATATTGCTTGACACTGAAATCCAATGCTAACAGGGGTTTTCAGGTCTACATTGCATTCCTCATTGCGCAATAATGGAATAATGAACTACATTCGCCATATATTTGCATTGTTATATGCCTCATACTGAACTTACTGGTAACATAGGTAAACCAGTGAAAACTGTCGGGCCCTGCTGCTGACGACGGATCCTCGGTGCATTCGGGACCCAGAGTGTAAGTTGAGGGGGTACCGGCCGGACCCTTTAGCACAAAATGGCTAAGTTGTGTGAGTATGAGCGTATGAGGGTGTGAGATGCGCCTTGCCGTCGGCCACCCCCCTTTCTGGGAGATGCGGCCTAGTGTCTGTATCTGTCTACCAACCAATTGATTTTACTCATACATACATTATTTTGTGCTATGTGACGGTGATTGAGAGCGTACATCCGGATCATAATATCCACTTCATACTTGTCTCTGCATGGTTACAGTAACGATGTTCAAAATCACCCCAGCGACAGGCGAACGATCGCGAGTCACAGGACGGCTCCTCAAGCCCAGATATCCCTCTGAAGACAGCGTGAAAGGCTCACAAGGTACCTATCCACTGCCCAACGGTGACATACATACCGAATGCCTAAAGCACTCCAGCTGTTTGAAGGTCACGTATGCCAGCCAACTGGGTGCAATATAGGCTTATCAGTCATGTAAGTGCCTCCAGGGAGTCCTACCTTGGAGGCGTTTAGGAACAAGTATCGTGCTATGAGACAGAGCCTCCTGTTAACATTATACTAGTTCAAGTGCGCAGCTCTAACTTTATTTCCTCTCCGGTGGACCTGACGAGCACAACATCCGGAGGTCCACGCCTAGTCTGTCGCCGGCTACTTTTACAAATCTTTCAACCCAGCTCCTTGAATGTTTCTTTGCGGTTGAGCAACAAGCCAATCGAGGGGTGACTATCAAAAATGACTGATTGTTCAAGCTGGAACGTATACCAGATGCACCCCCGAAACTCACCACTCAAATTGATGACGCCCTGCCCACCAATTTCGCCCCAAAGGAACTCGACTCATGGTCGAATGCGATCTTTGCGCTTACATCAGGCTGCCATAGAATCAGGACCCTGATGGAATTCGCTATTGCGCCGATCCTCCCCCAGAAGCCTCACTTTGAGACCACTAGGGCAAGATCTCTTTTCATTCCCAGCACATTACTACTGAAGTACGAACGAAGGAACTCTAGCTCCACGCTGAGGTCGCTCAGAACCTGCCCGAATATCCTCAGCGCGTCACTGGCGGGTATTCTTGCTCGCGTCCGTGATCCCATCGTAACAGATGGCACGTGAGTGACCTCACAGTCACTGAATTGTTTGTCAGAGCGCTCCACAGGCTTCATTCACAAACCATTGTCGGGATCCCTGATCGAAGCGCCTCAGTGACGTTATAAAATTCGCCTTCAGACTCTGAACAAGCTTGCTCTGGAGTCTGTTTGGGCAGCTGTTCTAGCAGGATTAATTTCTCAACCTCAACCCCTCATCGGCAGGGTGATCTGGAATGCTTTCCAGGCGCTTGAAACCATCCGAAGCAGGACGAAGGTCCTCTCATTTAGGACCCTCTCAGCTTCAGGTTTCGTGGCCCCTGCACCGCCGGTGGCACAGAGGCTTCAGCAACTCCAGAAGGGGGTCGCGCGGGTATCGGCCAAAGCGGTCGACAAGCATCTTCCAGTGATCGCCATGCGTTCCAGCGTAGTGCCATGCAACCCCAAGAGAAGCATAGGGGCCCCAGCACATCACAGACAGGTTTGGAGGCCCGCTCCTCCACAGTCCCAAAGGACCAGAGAAGGGGCCAGAATGGTCTGGAGAAAGAAGGTCGCGGAGAAGGTCGGGGAGGCTTAGCAGCCAAACAACCTCCCCTTCCCCCGGCCCCAAGTCCTCATATGACCACGGTAAGCGGGAACCCTTCCATTCCCGTCAGTATTGACGCTCTTCCGGCGGCCTTTAGGAGTCGCCCAGCAAACGGGAACGAGACAACGCCTTTGGTCGAATACATCCTTTCCCATAGCCTCTCTTGGAGACGGGCGCCACGATCCACTCCTCTCGATTACAATGCCTCTCATCGACATCCTGAGGACATCCTCAAACTACTCGGGTTAGACTTCCTGCGGAAAAGCATAGTCAAGGCGGTGCCCAGGCAACCGGCCTTCGTATCTCGCGTCTTTGCGGTTCCAAGCCCTCGGGAGGGGATCGCTTAGGGATCGACCTCTCCAGGCTAAACAAATACATCCCGGTAACCACTTTCCAAATGTCCAACCCGCATAGAAAAGGAGCCGTGCGAAGCATCCTCTCTGGTTCAACAAGTTGTACATCAAGGACGGTTCCCCGCACGTCCCAATCCATCTCAGGTTCCAAAAGTACCTGGCTCTCAAACTACGAGGCCAGCTTTACTTCTTCTCTGCCTTTCCATTTGGCCTTAACCTGGGACCAAACACCTTTACGACGGTCGCGAAACTACCCGTTCGTTTACCCGACCAGCCTTCTACATCGACAACTGGCTGTTCTGGGCACCGACAGCACATCAGTGCCAGCTCAACACCTTGTCGACCAGTGCCCTTCTCCTCGAGCTACGCTTCCACGTTCACTTGGTGAAGTCTATTCCGAAACCATTCCAGCACATAGACTTCCTAGGAGTGACACTCAATGAAAACAGCGGGTCCATCGCCCCGACCTCACAGCACATCGACCGCTGCAGATACGACTTGGCCACGGTTATACTATCCCGCAGAACTCTCTCGCTTCAACAACAACAGTTTCCTTGGCCTAATAAGTTTCCTCGTGCCTTACCTGCTTCATGCGCGCCTCTTCTTCAACGAGATGGTGCTAGCTGCGCGGCCCCTGCACTTATCCAGCAAGCCCAGCGCTTCCAACAATTCTTACCGCCTTGCAGTGCAGCAATGGCGCAACGATTCCTTCCTCCACTCCCACGTCCCGTGCGTGATGCCTCCAACGGAGCATCTTCTGTGGATGAACGAAGCGTGGGGGGCCGTATGCTGCAGCGACCAGCAGTCGTACAGCCGCTGGTCAGCAGTGGAACGCAAATTCCATATTTCATCGAGGGAGTCGCTAGCCATCCTTTGTGCTCTGCAAACACGAACTCATTGGCACCACATCACAGTCAGAGTGTTGTCAGACAACATGGCAGCGCTGTAGCCATGGTCAATCACTCGGGCTCCAACAAAGCGCCGGCGTTGCAGAAAATAGGAGCACAGCTCCTCAGGTTTCTCCAACATCGTCACCTTTCGCTTCTCGCAACCTACCTTCCCGGATCGCAGAACGTCTGGGCCGATCAACTCTCACATCTCCAACCAGTTGAGACGGAGTTGACGCTGACGCCTCAATGCTTCGCCCGCCTCTCAACCCTGCGCGGTGCCATGCAAATAGATCTCTTCGCACACCCAAGAAACCACAACACATACAGATACAGACACTAGGCCGCATCCCCCAAAAAGGGGGATGCGGAGGCATTAAAATCTTCTAAAATACACACTTGTTGCTCTTCCCTACTCTCCAATATACCCCCAAGAACACTCGTGCATCTGAGATATTCCTCCAAATTTTCACCGGAGTTGACAGTTTAGTAAACATTTAAGAATAGCACAGAGGTCTCGTCCAATGTAACGCTCAGACCCAGGATTCTATTGCAATCGTATTGCCTAATTTTTATATGTGGGCTCAGAGATTGTTGCCAAATGAATGTCAAACCCCCATGTGGCCTACCCACCCTGATTTCCCTATTCTCATCGACAGAGGAAATTGAAAATGAATCTATCTTTTCTCTCAGAGATGACGGTAAATTAGGCTGCCTGGGGGATGAAGCCACGTCTCCTGCAAAGCTACTAACTGAATTGTTTTGCAGAGGTCTGCGACATAGGCTTCTCAATTTCCCGCTAAGCCAACTTCTGTTCTTCCGCGTTGGGACTCCGGTGGATGGAAGCAAATACAATTCTGTTCTGCCACCGTTATTGACCTCCATTATATAGCTGCCGCGCCCTGCACTGGATTCCTTACGCGCCTTCTACTCTTTACCTGTATCACCGTAATCCGTTCTCTAACATCTGCTTCACTTTCCTCATCTGTCAGGTCGTAGTCTTTTGGTAAGCGCACGTTTGTCTTGACTAGCTGTAGGCAGGTTCTCTCTTCCAGAATGTTCTCGTCAAAGAGCACGGACTCCAGTAGATTTGTGTCCCCATATATCTCAAAGGGTGAAGTGTTCCCTCTTGTGCTAAGACGTTTCTTGCACTTGAACGATGTTTCTTCGCCAAGATGCTGCTTCACACGTTCCTTCATTCTTCTTAGAAGGAACCTACTTCCAGGATACGGTAGTGACACGAAGAGTTTCGCAGTGCCATTAGTCGCGAAACTCTCCTTAAGAGTACGCACATTACCTATCTTCACGTTAGGGTTCTTCTTCGACGATTTTTTCTTTCTAATTGCCGACACATCCATGAATCCCTCCTGATTGCTCGGCAACGTTTGTTCATCATCTTTAGTGCTTGCGTCTCGACTTTGTGAATTATATTTTCTGTCGTACCATGTCACGGCATTGGGTTTTACGTGGGTTGTACGCCTTCAGCTGTTGTTGTGGTGGTGGTGGTGGGGGTGGGAGGGGGCTTAATGGTGTCAATGATGGTATTGTGCTCGCAGGACATAGAAACGCCGATTTCGGCAGAAAGGTCGAACACATGAAGAAATCTAGAAAATTCGAAGAAAACATTTTTTTTTTAAGAATTTGACATAATAATGTTGAAAACGGTCGAAAACCGCTTTTGACTAATGTTATCAAGATTTTCTCAAAAAACGTCTCAGTAATGTTTCCTCGTCAAGATTCATTCGAATAAGAGCAGAAGCGCATGTTAACACTATGGCCCTTACTACATCACAGAGAAATAGCTTTTTATGGAGAGAATCGAGATGACAAAAGTTATAATTTAAATGTTACATATAACTACAATGAGATACCTAATGTAGGTGAATAAGTCTTGGGTGAACGGTTCCTACGTGGCAGATTTAGCTCGCTCTTGGTAGCAGATTGTATAATAACTGGTTTGTTGATAGAAACAGTTGTAATGAAGATCGATTGCTTCATATCTAATACTTCTTATTTGATTATGATTGAAGGTGATTTTTATTGCGAAAGCGTTTTGAGGATAACTTGCAACTGGAATAGTTTATTCGTGAATGCTTCCTTCAAACAATCAATAATATTTTTCATCGTTTACGATTGAGGCCTCAAGTTTTTAGGCTTTGATCGTTGAGTTGAGTAGATTGTTGTGTGCGTCCCCACTAGCCCCTACAAGGCTAAATAGCGCTCAACAAATTCTTTTATAACCGAAATCGTCTCCATCAGATTAAAATTATTACTGTTCATAGTGGAGAAAAGACATTTGATTGAGAGAGCAACTGTATGTAATTGAAGTTAGTGTTGTACGCACATCCTCAAGATGCAAATAAAGTTTACGGTGTCCCTGACTTGTTCGCCCTCCCCGACCTCATTTATTCTAAATATATCCAGAAAAAGTTACAAAACGATCAACTCACCCGCAGTAAGCGAGTGCATTTTATAAAATAACAATATA
>SDVV010018258.1:0-13800 GCA_016164225.1 Gammarus roeselii
ATGTATATATATGTGTACGTATGTAAATGTATACATACTGTACATGTATGTATATGCATATATACTTGTATATATACATATATATATGTATATATATATATATATATATGTATGTATGTATGTATGTATGTATGTATGTATGTATGTATGTATGTATGTACACGCTCAGTAGGGGCAACACAAAATCTCAAAACCCTGCTGTTTGCAACTGTTTTATCCGACGTGAACAACACAAACTTGCATTAATGCCAGCATCAGACAAGCGGTGCTGTAAACCACGCCTGCCTTCATTACAGCTGTAACGGGGTGTGATAAGCCATCTCCAGAGCCCCCTTCCGTTGGCTGGATGTACTACGGTTTGCTTCCACTTTTCTTCAATGCATAAGCTGTGAGAACACTTGGTCGTTAAGCTAACATAACCGGTCGGGGAACTGTTGGTGATTCGCACTGAACGGGGGATGAGCGTCGACGGCCGACGCCCTGGCCTGGAGGATATGGTTATGGAGCGCTGCTTTATGTGAAGCTATGAGGTGCTGTTGTAGTTGCATGGGCTGCTTTGGAGTTGTGGGATACTGCATTTGACTTGTGGGTGCTGCAATAAATGAATTGCAGGTGCAGCTTTAGATAAACTTATGACGTGCTGCTTTATATGAAGTTGTGGGTGCTTAGAGTTATAGGGGTGCTACTCAAGAGTTATAAGGTGCAATTTTACAGTTATGAGACGCTGCTTTGGATGAACTTATAGGGTGAAGATTTAGTTAAAGTTATGGGTTGGCCGCTGCAGTGTTATAGGGTGCTGCTCAAGAGCTGTGGGGTGCTGTATTAGATATATGGGGTGCTGCTCTAGATCAAGTTATTGGGTTATGATTAGAAGTTATGGCGTGCTGCTTTAAATACTATTATTGGTTGTTACTGTAGATTAAGTCAAAGGATGCTGTATTCAATACTAGTTTCGGGCAAAGTCAAGGGGTGCTGCTGCAGATAAAATTCCGGAGTGCTGCTCTAGGTAAAGGTGCTGCTTAAGTGTTATAAGGAGCTGCATGAGACGAAGTTAAAACGTGCTGCTGATGAAATTGTTTGATGATTCTTTAGATGAAGTTATGGATTGCTGCTTTAGACGAAATAGCTGCTATAGAATTATGTCTTCATGGATTAGAGAAAGTTATGTGGTGCTGCTTCAAATAGGTTTATGGGGTGCTGCTTCAGACCAGAAGTTGCTGAGAGACGCTTTTCATTCGTGATAAAATGCTGTTTTAGACATAAAGTGATGAAGAGTGATGACGCTGCTTTAGATAGAGTACTCACATAACAGAAATGCGGAGAGGGCGATTAGGACAAATTTATGAAGTGTTTGTACCGATTTGACGACCTGCCAATTTAAGGCACAACTGTGGAGGGTTCTCATGCCGAGTTTATAACAATCAGTTATTGTCAAATTGGTATTTTCGCAGTTAATATGGAAGTGATTGCATGTAAACACCTTCAAAAACACAGCAAGTTTTTGAATTGCTATTTCATGACAGCAAGTTTTTGAATTGCAATTTCATGACAGCAAGTTTTTGAATTGCTATTTCATTACCGCAAGTTTTTGAATTGCTATTTCATGACAGCAAGTTTTTGAATTGCTATTTCATGACAGCATGTTTTTGAATTGCTTTTTCATGACAGCAAGTTTTTGAATTGCTATTTTAAGACAGCATGTTTTTGAATTGCTATTTCATGAAAGCATGTTTTTGAATTGCTATTTTATGACAGCATGTTTTTGAATAAGTATTTCATGAAAACATGTTTTTGAATTGCTATTTCATGAAAGCATGTTTTTGAATTGCTATTTCATGACAGCAAGTTTTTGAATTGCTATTTCATGACAGCAAGTTTTTGAATTGCTATTTCATGACAGCAAGTTTTTGAATTGCTATTTCATGACAGCATGTTTTTGAATTGCTATTCCATGACTGCAAGTTTTTGAATTGCTATTTTAAGACAGCATGTTTTTGAATTGCTATTTCATGAAAGCATGTTTTTGAATTGCTTTTTTATGACAGAATGTTTTTGAATTGCTATTTTATGAAAGCATGTTTTTGAATTGCAATTTCATGAAAGCATGTTTTTGAATTGCTATTTTATGACAGCATGTTTTTGAATTGCTATTTCATGAAAGCATGTTTTTGAATTGCTATTTTATGACAGCATGTTTTTGAATTACTATTTTATGACAGCATGTTTTTGAATTGCTATTTTACGATAGCATGTTTTTGAATTGCTATTTCATGAAATCATGTTTTTGAATTGCTATTTTATGACAGCAAGTTTTTGAATTGCTATTTCATGACAGCAAGTTTTTGAATTGCTATTTCATGACAGCAAGTTTTTGAATTGCTATTTTAAGACAGCACGTTTTTGAATTGCTATTTCATGAAAGCATGTTTTTGAATTGCTATTTTATGACAGCATGTTTTTGAATAGCTATTTCATGAAAAACATGTTTTTGAATTGCTATTTCATGAAAATATGTTTTTGAATTGCTATTTCATGACAGCAAGTTTTTGAATTTCTATTTCATGACAGCAAGTTTTTGAATTGCTATTTCATGACAGCAAGTTTTTGAATTGCTATTTTAAGACAGCATGTTTTTGAATTGCTATTTCATGAAAGCATGTTTTTGAATTGCTATTTTATGACAGCATGTTTTTGAATGGCTATTTCATGAAAACATGTTTTTTGAATTGCTATTTCATGAAAGCATGTTTTTGAATTGCTATTTCATGACAGCAAGTTTTTGAATTGCTAATTCATGACAGCAAGTTTTTGAATTGCTATTTCTTGACAGCAAGTTTTTGAATTGCTATTTCATGACAGCATGTTTTTGAATTGCTATTTCATGAAAGCATGTTTTTGAATTGCTTTTTTACGACAGCATGTTTTTGAATTGCTATTTCATGGAAGCATGTTTTTGAATTGCAATTTCATGAAAGCATGTTTTTGAATTGCTATTTTATGACAGCATGTTTTTGAATTTCTATTACATGAAAGCATGGTTTTTAATTGCTATATCATGACAGCAAGTTTTTGAATGGCTATTTCATGAAAGCATGTTTTTGAATTGCTATTCCATGAAAGCATGTTTTTGAATTGCTATTTTATGACAGCATGTTTTTGAATTGCTATTTCATGAAAGCATGTTTTTGAATTGCTATTTTATGACAGCATGTTTTTGAATTGCTATTTCATGACAGCATGTTTTTGAATTGCTATTTCAGTCTGTGTGAAATATTGATTACAACGAGTTGGTGAATTGCTATGGCAGAGAAAGTGGTGAAGTGTTTTTCATGCCACTTCTCGGTAGCTTCTTTTCTCGACCACGTTAATAATGATGTCGAATTGAATCAATTTTATAAACCGTGCTATTATGTCGAGTTCTGAAGTGCATATGCGCATAAATTTATGAAGTAATTATGTCTCCCAGCCTTGGCGAGGTCACTTGTTGGTTTACACAGTGCCCTTTTTTTAAGCTGAATGGCGTGTCTCAGGCATCATTCGAAAGGGTTTCGGATCCAGATTTCAAATAAAAGTGAATGTTCTTCCATTAGTCCGTTTGACCGCCTGTCCGTCTGTCCGTTGCATGGTTCGAACAACTATCAGGACACCCTCTACCATAAAGGTCTTACTCGTCCAACAATTAGCAGTTTTCATGCCATCAATACATAATTTGAACGACCATATAAAGTACTGCAATGTGATGGATCGGTTCTTCTGCAATTCATTTATAATTTTAAAGATTTTTGTGTTCGTCTTTCCTCCTACAGTTTCGAAGGTATCATCTCTTTACATACTTTGTTTGAATGCTCTCTTAGATGTCTATTATGAAAAACAAATTTATATTCAAAAATTTAAAATTGAAAGTTTTAGAAAGCGTTTATTACATAAAATGTAATTAACAACGATTTGCCTCTGCTCTTACAGTTTCGAAGTAATATTGCCATGTTATAGATAATTTAAAAGCTTTCGTGGAGTACTTGAATGAAATTGCAAAGTCACGTCTCTGGAAACCTTCAAAGAGCAATTTTCCAGAAAAATATAAATAAATTGTCGATGTTAATCGTATGTCGTTAAACTCTAAAGGGATTATAACGTCCAATTCATTGATAGACGTTATAAGCACTTAACAGCTTACCACTCGGCTAACCACTCGGCCGCCGTGGCCGAATGGTTAGCGTATCTGACTGCAGTACCATTCTCTGGTGCTGCATGTCGCGAGTTCGAGCCTCGGCATGAACAAGATGGTCCTGTCGGGGAGATAGGACACCTCCCCCCTCAGCATCAGCCTCCTAATTAAGAGGAAACCGCTGTATGCCGATAAATACATACATACATACATAGAAATCATGTTTATTATACACTGGTAACAGACGATGCTGGGAGACTGCATCGTTCCGCTACGGCGGACGATGCCTACTGTTGTGTCAGTTGTGTGGTGGCGTTTATACCGAGTATGTTTATGAAGGTGTGTGCATGGTGATTGTGTGAGATCAAGTGTTGTGGTAGTAGTCAGTCTAAGAGTTGTTAATTATGTAGAGTTTGGACACCCTATGCTCACCTGTGTTTATTTCACAGTTTATGATGGGTCCTCAATAAAGTTTATGAATAATTTTTATGCCGTTTAATTTTTTTTATGCATCCAGGTTATGAATTTTTCCCCCGTATTTGTAGGGTTGTCCACGTAAAATCCACAAGGCTGTACATATAGCATATGGAGTTTTGTTTATTATACAGTTTAGGAAGTACCACTTATTACCACTTATTGTGCTCCGGTCATATGTTCATTTACGCCTGTTTTAATTGTGCCACAAAGACATCAACTCCAGCGCTTGTCGGCTCCATCATTCATCACCCTTGTTCACATCCTGTAACAACAAAAGGTTTTCCCACTATAAATACTCGCACGTTCCAACACTTCGCACACAAAACACACATCCACGTGTGCTCGTTACATTCAGAAATTGTCTGGGAATTTATATCCCTTTATGGGAGCGTTACTTTACAAAGTCCAGCTTTGTGCTCCAGTCAGCTGTTCCGAGCTGGGCAAGTTATAATATTTAAATGCATTTCCACTGCATTTTGTTCAGAAAATCCTTCCAATAATCTGCTAAGACAATGGGGCTGTGTAATTTCTTACATGTTCTTATCCATCTTCAAGTACCGGTTTGCAGTACTCAGACCTTTAGGTTGCAGCTATGCAATGTTGCATTCATTCATACGACGGGTTGAAGTTACCGAGTTTTTGAATTAATTTTTCAGAGCGCAATCAGTTTTTGTATTCAAGGGGCTTTAATATCAGTTAAGCACGGCCACCTCTCATATTCAAGGGGCTTTAATATCAGTTAAGCACGGCCACCTCTCATATTCAAGGGGCTTTAATATCAGTTAAGCACGGCCACCTCTCATACTCAAGGAGCTTTAATATCAGTTAAGTACGGCCACCTCTCATATTCAAGGAGCTTTAATATCAGTTAAGTACGGCCACCTCTCATATTCAAGGGGCTTTAATATCAGTTAAGCACGGCCACCTCTCATATTCAAGGGGCATTAATATCAGTTAAGCACGGTCACCTCTCATATTCAAGGGGCTTTAATATCAGTTAAGCACGGCCACCTCTTATATTCAAGGGGCTTTAATATCAGTTAAGCACGGCCACCTCTCATATTCAAGGGGCTTTAATATCAGTTAAGCACGGCCACCTCTCATATTCAAGGGGCATTAATATCAGTTAGGCACAGCCACCTCTCATTTTGATCTTTAAATGACTCCCAAATGTCCTTGAATTACGCCGCCACTCAAGTTATTACGCCTCCAGCAAATTGCGCCTGCAGTATAATTTATCGGAAAGGCATCATTTGGATGAAAACAGCATAAACTTGATCCGCTTTTACTCAAGGGTTGGCACTGTTCATTTAACAGCTGCACAGTTAGCTGCTACACGTATATACATATAGGTGATACGCATATAGGTGACAAACATATAGGTGATACGCATATAGGTGACACACATATGGGGTACATATATGAAGGTGACAAACATATAGGTGATGCACATATAGGTGACACACATATAGGTGACACACATATAGGTGACACACATATAGGTGACACATATAGGTGATATATATGAAGGTTAAACATATAGGTGACACAAATACAGGTGACACACATATAGGTGACACACATATAGGTGACACACATATAGGTGACACACTTATAGGTGACACACATATAGGTGACACACATAAAGGTGACACACTTATAGGTGACGCACATATAAGTGACACATATATAGGTGACACACATACAGGTGACACACATATAGGTGACACACTTATAGGTAACACACATATAGGTGACACACATATAGGGGACACACATATAGGGGACACACATATAGGGGACACTCTTATAGGTGACACACATATAAGTGACACACATATAGGTGACACACATTTAGGTGACACACATTTAGGTGACACACATATAGGTGACACACACATTGGTGACACACATATAGGGGACACACATATAGGTGACACACATATAGGGGACACACATATAGGTGACACACATATAGGGGACACACATATAGGGGACACACAGATAATTGACACAGATTGTACACGTACATACATGTAGGTGACACAAGTGATCAAAACAATTTAAATGAATACTATCTATGCAATGCATAATTGCATTATTGAACTTCATTTAATCGGGCTGTATAATTATTCTTTGTTTTGGGATCACGATATTTCATCATGCCACTTACTAATAAAAATCAAGATATTTTACCACTCAAGAGTTAGGACTCATCCAGTCCCGAGCGACTCATCGTCTTAAACTGCTATTAGTAACGACTGTATTGATGATCCTTAAACCACTTTTTGCTTGTGGAATGCTTTCAACAATAAAACTTACTCTTCTTAGATCTAAACTATCATCCTTCCTATCTAACTCTTGCATGGAGTTCCATGCGCGATTTGTTGCAATTGCAAACAAATAGTAGACGCTATGACCTCTAATTTTTACCATACATGAATATTACTGGAAAAAACATCATCAACAACTTTTTATCTGCCGACACTCTCCCTCATATGTCATTAAATATTATAAGTTGGTGCGTGCGCTGCAACATTGTGTTCTTCTCGTGCCAGGATATAATTGTAACAAAAATTAACTGCAAACATCTATAAACGAACAAACAACTCCCCGAACTTCTCTATTAACAGCTCAAAACTTTAAATGGAGGAACAAGTAAACAATATTGATTAATTTGACCGTGTTATGCATGAAATTGAAAATAATTTCAACAATCTTCTCCAAGAAATCAATCCAGATTTACAAATGAGAATGAATATTCCGGAGTGTCAAATATTTCCCTTGGATGAGCTCCCTCGCTATTCAACTTCGATGAGAAACAAATTTACTTGCATGACATTAAATGTTGCAAGTTTGAAAGATAACTTTCTTAGCCTTCAAATCAAAATTACCGACCATTCTACCCCTACTGTGCTAGGACTCTGTGAAGCCAAATTGATCGATGAAAATGTTATACCGAAACCTGAACTCTTTCATCAGGCCAAGAATTGGGACTCTTTTTCTCGACATTTATTGTGATAACGAAGTTTAAACAATAGAGATGAATAACGAAGTGACAACGAAGTTTAAACAATATAGATGAATAAAATTCTCAGTGGCATTGATGTATATAACAAAGTGTATATTATGGGTGATTTCGTGATTCTGCTTCGGTATTCTGTTGCTAATTACTGTAATAATTTCCTTTCCATGGTTTATACCCACTAATTACTAAACCAACGCGTACAGCTGCTGGATCTACAACTTTGATACATAATATTTTTACCACCGATTTTAATAGTGTAACTCGTGCGGCTGTGATCATTTCAAAATGTCTCCGACCATTACACAATTTTCATTTGTTAACCAAATTCTCACGAATACCATAATACGACTGCAATTACCTATCGTAAATATAACGACCGTAACATCCAAAACTTTAAGGAGCCGCTATGAGCTTACGATTTTAATGAAATACTATCCACAGTAAACTCAAATAATGCTCCCACGCAGTTCCATAGCTTATTAATTGAACTGTTCGAGGTGCATTTCCTGCTTATAACAGCAAAGCTCAGCCACAAATAAGCTAAGAATCCCTGGATGACACCTGGTTTACTTGCCTCACAAAAAATAAATGGATAGACTCGACCGTAGATACAAAAGGCATCCCATCACTCGTAGAGGTGAATTTAAGAAACACAAAAATTTGTTCACTAAACTGTCTAAATTTTCTCTTGAAAACCATGTACAGGATCTGATTGAGACCTCTCAATGAACTAGCAAAAAAGTCAGGAAAATCACCAGTAACTTCCAGGAAGAAAATAAAGAGTAATTCTGATTCAATTATTATTCATGATGAAGTCATCACTGATCAACAAATGATTTTAGATGCCCTCAATTATTACTTCAATAGTATTCCTAATACTCAAAGTGAGTCAATTATTATATCAAGAACATCCCTTTCAAACATTATTTGGAGAACGCAATTCTTGAACAGCCAATCTTTAACCCTACCGACTCAAACGAAGTTGAAGTAATCACTAATGGTTTAAAAAACAGTTGCAGCACTGGCTGGGATAACATCCCAACCAATGTAATTAAAGCTATATCTGGGACTATTGTAGCTCCCTTGACCCAACTTATCAAAAGTCACTCATGCAAGATATTTTTCCTGATGTACTCAAATTTGCTAAACGTAGCCCAATCCATACAAATAAAAGCAAAGCTGACATAAAAAAATATTGCCTAATATCAGTCCTGCCCGTCATAAGAACATTTTTTGAAAAACTGTTCTAAGCTGGACTGTATACTCATTTTGTCTCGAATAACCCATTCAGCCAAAATCAATTTGTCTTCCAGGCTATCAGGAATAAAGAGCATGCTCTATTAAAGTTTACTGGAGACATTATTGATGGGATTTATATTGGAAAAGTCACTGTTGTAGTTTTTATGGACCTTAGCAACGCCTTTATTGTGTGAATCATGAAATTTTAGTCGTGAACATGAAAGCAAATAATAAATAAATAAATTTAGTCGTGAAATTACAGCGTTAAGGAGTTAGTTTGATAGACAAGAGTTGGATAAAGAGTTATCTCCTCGATAGGAAACACCTCCTGAGTTGGGATAAACAATCATCTGTCAGAAAGCTAAATACAGGAGTACCGCAAGGGTCGATTCTAGGACCTTTGTTCTTCCTTATCTATATTAATGACATTGTAAACGCTAGTGACAGGTTATTCTTTATACTTTTTGCAAAGAACAGTACAGTTTATTTGACCCGAAAAAATCTCGATGGTACTATGACTAATTTGAATAATCAATTGGTTCACATTTCAAACTGGTTCACATCCGATAAGTGGACGCTAAACGTCGACAAGTCCCTGGTCACGATATTTCCTTGGAGGAAATTACCCACTCCTGACACACAAGTCGGATAGAAAAGGTCAACCGGCTGCATACGTAGCAAAAACAAAGTTTCTCGATGTAATAGTAGACTTAATTAGAAAGATCACGTCTTATTTGTAGCCGGGAAATAATCCAAATCGTGGAGCATCCTTCACAAAATTAGACATTGTCTCACGACTCATGCTGAAAGTCTTTTGTACTACAGCCCCATTCTTCCCTTCCTGGCCTATCGTGTAAACGTGCATGCTTCTCCCTACAAAGCAGCCCTAAGACCTTTCATTTTTGGTCAAAAGCGTGCCATTAGAACACTGTCACATGCTAGTGGACGTGACCACACGTTGCCCCTCTTTATTCAATGGAATATCCTCCCACTGTGTCACATCATTAACTTTTCCCCCGCGGTGTTTATTTATAAATTTTTAAATGGAGAATAAAGAATGTCCTCCAATAATGTCCATCGGTTGGTGGGATGTAGAGGTAAACTAACTCCCCAACCATAGCTATAAGTTACATTAAGATTATCTAAATAGCAGATGATGTCTTCAGAACAGCTCACGCTGACGAAGACTTGCTATATCTGTGTATTCTGATATATCTGTAATTTTGTCAACGTGTCATTACACCGAAATAAATATTAATTCCTTTAAATCCTTAAATATATTCAAATCTTTAATTATGTTTCTCGTGAGGGTAGCAAGTTTCCTATCACAAATATCTGAGTCCAATGAGCTTTTACAGCAACTTTATAAGTATTAAAATGGAAAATGCGACTTTGTGTATACTCAAAATGTATTTTATGAGTAACGTGCAGTTATGGGTTGCTCTCACTAAGCCACGTTGTTTTGCTATACTACGAACGAAAAAAATATTACCTCGTCCTATAGTGGTCAGGGGGTTTCCCCAGGCAGAATTTAATAAAATCTTCTGCTGATGGACATCATGAGATTGTCCCTATAGCGTTACAGTTCCCCGCTAAAGCGCTCTTTATACAGTTCATGAAACAGTTCTTGTACCGCTTATGAAGTTATCTTCTTGTTATTTATGATGATTGACTGGATGTTGATGATATTTTTTCCTTCATGTGATTAAAAGTAATATTTTGTTTCGATAGGACAGTGTTTACATGCGGTCTCCAATGATAGGCCTGTGTCATCACCATCTATGACTGTCACGCAAGAACTCAACCATAATATCACGCCATGATAGGCCCGTGTCATCACCATCTATGACTGTCACGCTAGAGCTCAACCATAATCTCACGCCAGGATAGGCCCGTGTCATCAACATCTATGACTGTCACGCTAGAACTCAACCATAATCTCACGCCATGATAGGCCCGTGTCATCACCATCAATGACTGTCACGCTAAAACTCAACTATAATCTCACGCCACGATAGGCCCGTGTCATCACCATCCACGACTGTCACGCTAGAACTCAACCATAATCTCACGCCATGATAGGCCCGTGTCATCACCATCCACGACTGTCACGCTAGAACTCAGCCATAATCTCACGCCATGATAGGCCCGTGTCATCACCATCCACGACTGTCTCGCTAGAACTCAACCATAATCTCACGCCATGATAGGCCCGTGTCATCACCATCTATGACTATCACGCTAGAACTCAACCATAATCTCACGTCATGATAGGCCCGTGTCATCACCATCCATGACTGTCACGCAAGAACTCAACCATAATATCACGCCATGATAGGCCCGTGTCATCACCATCCATGACTGTCACGCAAGAACTCAACCATAATATCATGCTATGATAGGCCCGTGTCATCACCATCTATGACTGTCACGCAAGAACTCAACCATAATCTCACGCCATGATAGGCCCGTGTCATCACCATCCACGACTGTCACGCAAGAACTCAGCCATAATCCCACGCCAGAGGCGACCTTGCGCATCGTAACAACAATTGAACTTCTCATCTGTTGTGGTTTAAGTATCAAAGTCGCGAAATGGTATTCCTACCACTCATCACACCCGAGTGGCGCATTTGAAAGTCTCAACCGTTCATTGTATTATGATCAGACGACTGTAACAGCATCACGCATTGAAATATTTGGATCACCATTGTTGGAGCACGGGTGGTTTTTATGAAGGCCAGTCACCAAGCAATTATTGATATTGATATGCTGCATAGTAAATGGATTAATTTGGTGGTGGTGAGGAGGAGAAGGAAGGGTGTTCTATGGACGTCCCTTCCGTGCGCCTTGTATATAGATATCCTATGGGTTGGTCCACTAAACGCCCACCAAGCATAACGTGATTAATGACGACACAGCCATGCACTTCCGATGACATGTTGGCCGGGTTTTAGTCATGAGAGTTGCTTGTAATTGTTCGACCGAATCAAACAGACCAAAATTTATATCTAAAGAAAAACCCTCTTTTTACTCAACAACACAATATCGACCAAGAAACTTGTCAGCCGTCGCATACGAATGAATAACACATACACCCACACCCACGCACACACACATGCACACACATACACAAACACACATACACACACGCACACACACACCTACACACACTCTCACACATACACACACACACACATACTCACACACACACACACCTACACACACTTCCACACATACACACACACATACATGTGTGTTTTTGTGTTGGCTTGTATGTCTCTTATTATGAAGTATTTCGTAAATGAAATAGTAGACAATTTAGTGAGCGGTAATACGTTGAAAAGTGCGAGTGTCCGGTCAGTGTTGATATTGTCATCCCAGTGATGCAGCACTGATGGGTTTTTGAGATATTACCTCCTGATCTGCCTCTAGATACTGCCTCTAGATACTGCATCAGTTTACCCTCCCCTACCTCCTGTGCAGTGCATCCTCTAAAGCCACTTCGCGTCCCTGTGCGTACGTGCGTGACTCTTGAATGGCTTCGGTGCCAGTGATTCTGGCTAGTGGTGCTGTTTTCGTTGTTGGATGAGGTGGTGTTGGTGCTCTTGGTGTTGTTGCTTCTGCTACCTTAGCTTCTGATGCTGCTGATGCAACGATGCACATGGTGATGATACTGTTCTTATTGATGTTGTTGTTTATTGTCGCGATTCTCCACGCTTCTCAAGGTGTTCATCTTGGTGTTAACAATGGTGCTCGGCGGCTCATTTTGATTATGCAACTCTTATTCACTCATACAGTAAATTTTGATGATAATTCTGCCTGCGATGATAGTTCTGCCTGCGATGATAGTTCTGCCTTCGATAATAGTTCTGCCTTCGATGATAGTTCTGCCTTTGATGATAAATCTGCCGTTGATGATAGTTCTGCTTTTGATGATAGTTCTGCCTTTGATGATAGTTCTGCCTTCGATGATAGTTCTGCCTTTGATGATAGTTCTGCCTTTGATGATAAATCTGCCGTTGATGATAGTTCTGCTTTTGATGATAGTTCTGCCTTTGATGATAGTTCTGCCTTCGATGATAGTTCTGCCTTTGATGATAGTTCTGCCTTTGATGATAAATCTGCCGTTGATGATAGTTCTGCTTTTGATGATAGTTCTGCCTTTGATGATAGTTCTGCCTTCGATGATAGTTCTGCCTTTGATGATAGTTCTGCCTTTGATGATAAATCTGCCGTTGATGATAGTTCTGCTTTTGATGATAGTTCTGCCTTTGATGATAGTTCTGCCTTCGATGATAGTTCTGCCTTTGATGATAGTTCTGCCTTTGATGATAAATCTGCCGTTGATGATAGTTCTGCTTTTGATGATAGTTCTGCCTTTGATGATAGTTCTGCCTTCGATGATAGTTCTGCCTTTGATGATAGTTCTGCCTTTGATGATAGTTCTGCCTTTGACGATAAATCTGCCGTTGATGATAGTTCTGCCTTTGATGATAGTTCTACCTTTGATGATAGTTCTACCTTTGATGATAGTTCTGCCTTTGATGATAGCTCTGCCTTTGATAACAGTTCCCCATTCTTCATAATGCTCATAGAATTTGAAATGAATCCACTATCTACTTATGCGCGGGTACACATATTTTCTAATAACTCTACTTTTTTTGGGTCGTGTCACACTACCCCCACCTTCAAAAAATCCGGGGTGCGCCCCTGCCACTGAGATTCCCAATAGATGAGTAGGCTGTAGGGAAACACAAATAAAAATATACTTCATTCATGTACGTAATGAAGGGCATATTTTTCATACTAATATTACAGCATGTTCGAGAAGACCACGTTATGATGACGATATGATGATGATTATTTACTGGAACAATGAGGAGTCATA
>SDVV010018259.1:0-13800 GCA_016164225.1 Gammarus roeselii
TATGCATACATGTATATATATATATATATTTAAATATACACGGTAATAAAACTTACACGACATTGTGCAGAGTGTCTGATTTCATGGATACCTTGTGCAATACGAACTAAAAATAAACTTACCGTCATCCCCTAACATATATTATATTGATTTGGACACTTTTGTCAGGCTTACACGCTCTGGTGAGCTAATAAGTGTCGCTGTTAGTCAGTTCATCGCCCTGCTCATGCACGAACTGATGGTGCTGTTCGTTAGCACGCTCTGGTTATCTAATAAGTTAGTCGCTGTTAGTCAGTTCAACGTCCTGCTCATGCACGAACTGATGGGGCTCTTCGTCAGCACGCTCTGGTTATCTAATAAGTTAGTCGCTGTTAGTCAGTTCAACGTCCTGCTCATGCACGAACTGATGGTGCTCTTCGTCAGCACGCTCTGGTGATCTAATAAGTTAGTCGCTGTTAGTCAGTTCATCGCTCTGCTCATGCACGAACTGATGGTGCTCTTCGTCAGCACGCTCTGGTGATCTAATAAGTTAGTCGCTGTTAGTCAGTTCATCGCCCTGCTCATGCACGAACTGACGATGCTGTTCGTTAGCACGCTCTGGTGATCTAATAAGTTAGTCGCTGTTAGTCAGTTCAACGTCCTGCTCATGCACGAACTGATGGTGCTGTTCGTTAGCACGCTCTGGTGATCTAATAAGTTAGTCGCTGTTAGTCAGTTCAACGTCCTGCTCATGCACGAACTGATGGGGCTGTTTGTTAAACATTTATTCACGGACATTGACCAAGGTGTCCACGATGGAAATCTCGATGGAAATCCTACGCAAGTGAAGCAAGAGGAAATTTACGACGGGAAGAATATCAAAGCAATACATTTTTAGTTGCCACCGGATACGAATAAGCCTTGCTTTATCGATAATATCACACAGCTCAGTCACATAAGTGAATACATCATTCTAAAGAATAGATGCAAAGCATCACGGTTATTATTATGTGATATTTTTTTCAATGTCCGACATCATTGGGAGACGCATCAAGTAAGGGTTGTCGTGCAGGAGGGCCCAATAACTGAAAGCAGTCTTCTGTTGTCGGGCAGTAACCACTGCCACTGAGATTGCCTGGAGATTATTTACAGTAACACACTTTGAAACACTTTTATCCCTTTGAAACACTTTTATCCCTTTGAAACACTTTTATCCCTTTGAAACACTTTGATCCCTTGAAGCGTTTTGATCCCTTTGAAATAATTTGATCCCTTTGGAACACTTTGATTCATTTGAAACACTATTTATATTGCAAATGAACATCACCCGAGGAGAATATGAACCTGATTGTATCTTTAGTGAGATTCGAAACAAAGTTAATACTTAGAAATAGAATGTGCCAGAAGAAACAAAATCTTTTAAGGACAAAGTACCAAGACCAAAACCAATCCTTATAGGGACCGGACTGAAGCGGTATGACGAAAAAATGATCGAAAACCACTATGATGTTGAAGAAAAACTCAAATATTGATTACCTGAAAGATTATGAATATAATAGGAAAGAGCTTAGATAACTGTATTAATATTGTGAGACAAAATGTTGTCTGAATTTTGAACTTAAAAGTAAATAACGAAGTTGAAGATCTGATTATACTTGGAAAGGACTTTCACAATTTGACACCCTTAAATACCTTGTTGATTTATGCTTTACCTTTATGAAATCTTGTTACATTGTAAAACTCTCGTTTTCTTGCCGAGTGCGAATGTTCATCAGACTGGTGCTCTACTTGCTCGAGGAGATGCCTATCATGGTCCAAACGAGCAGTTTTATACATCTAGACAATTCTTTGGAAGCTATAAAGATCGAACATTTACAGAATATTAATCGATTTGAAATAAATACTTGTGTGTTATATATAAGAGAGGTTACTGATAGCACAGCTTGCCTGCTTTTGTATTTCTACCATTTTATCCGTTACACTTCTATGGCTTGCAAAACAAAGCTTCAATTCCATAGCAAATTAGGGTTGAGCTAAGTAAAAATAAATACTGTTCAGTACTTTGGCGGAAGAAAATATCCTAATTTATGCAGGATGAAAATGGATTTGCTTAGTTAGTTGAAATATTATCTACGTGGTATTTGAACGTAAGATGACGGTAGAGATGCTTGTCGAGAAACTCATGGCGATTTATTAAAATTTATTTTATGTTTATTGAAAAGGGGCCATCGAAACAAATCCAACCCCTATCACCGAACTCTATATATAGAAGCACAATTTGGATAGTAAAATAGTCTGGACAACGCTATCAAATGCCTCCTCGAAAATCAAAAAACGTGGATAGCACAATTCGATCTGATTCTAAATTTTGATATAAAAATCATTTGATCTAAGGCAGCTTGCACTGTCGATTTTTTACTCCGAACCTCATATTGACCTCGATAAAGAATGTCACGCTGCTCTGAATAATTATACAGTAGTACGTATGATATTTTTTGAATATTTTGCACAACATATGTTGGGAATCGGAATGACTCTCGCTATTTTATGAGACAGAGAAAATGTAACGAACTCGAATGATCCATTATGATTGATGCCAAAACAGGAGACACAATATCAGAAAGAAATTCAATAACTTTAATAGGTACCGAGTTTACGTCACACTTCTAGTCCTTAAGAGACATAATAGGTTTCCCTACACCTCGTGGTATTATGGTTTTAAGTAGGAACGAGTTAGGGTAATCTGAGGTTACATTTAGTCGTTTAACTTGAATTAATGAACTTTTAATCGTCCCCCAAACAAAATATGACAGAAGAACATTTACAGAAGGCAGTTACTGAATATACTCGGATGGCATGGAAGAAGGGGAGCGTGTGACAGGGAAGGGAAGTGTGTGACAGGGAGTGGTGTGTGAGAGGGGAGGGAATCACATTGCATGTGATGTGATGGATTGAAAAGGCTAGCCTTACTAAATTCAGCAATTATCATTCCTACATAACGAAAAACACATTAAATATGTTGGCAATTTGGTAATTATTTTTTGTATCTAGTGCCATTGTCTTTAGTGTCTTGCTTTTAATAATTTCTTTATTTTTATTGAGCCTGATGGGCGGAGAAAACTGCATATTGTTTTTTTATGTAATCCTATTTGATTTATAACATAATACGTACAATTGTAAATAACTTACAAGTGTTTGCAAGTGCAAGAAGACAACAATAGGTCCTATGGCCCAAACTGGGTTAATCTTTGATAGTAAGAAGACTAGCTCTGAAGTAGAACGTCTAAGCGAGCATCACGTGTCAGTGTTTTTTCTGTTTTATTGGATGAAGAAAGGAAAGGTTGTAGAAGGAAATAGCATTTGACGATGGTACTCGAAACAACGTAAATCAGCTCCTGAAGAAACAGCCACCGACCCACGATGCTGATCTGTGTTTTTTATAGTTTCATTCTTCGTTGAACCAATGCTGACTGGTGTCAGTGTTATACACCGATTTGCAAGTAACAGGTACCAATGCCGAGCACGTTTTTAACAGTGCTAGTGCCAATGCCGGACACCGTTTTCAACAATATGCTTGTAAGAGTGCTATAGCTGGGAGCTGTTTAACGTCGATTATGGTCGATTTTGTTAAGGCGTGACACGAACGTTACAATTGTATCGCTGTTTAGAACTTCCTCGATAATTCGACACGTTAAGAAATTTCGAGTGATATCGGGTGCGAAATGCTTGCCAACGATTTTGTATCCATTATTATTGGTCACCCCGTTTGCATCTAGAGGGAAAAGATTCGCTCGCAAGACGTTTTCTTTACCCTTCAGTAACTTCCATATTCGACCATGTCACCTCTGACTCTACGCTTCTTTAGCGAACAAAGGTTGAGTTCACGTAGTCTGTCGACGTACGACTTATGGCTCAGCAAAGGGATATGTTTGGTAGATATTGGTCGAGTCTTCTCTAATTTAATAACGTATTTTGTAAGGTATGGAGACCAGAATTGGACGGAATACTCTTGGTGCGATCTTACAAATGAATTATATAACACGTGAATACTGTTTCTGCTGTTATCGAGATTGTGCGGGTTATCATGCCTAACATTTTAAAGCCTTTTTTGGCAGCATCGTTACATTGCTAGCTGCTTTTTAAGTCGTTACTAACGATGACACCTAGCACACTCCCTCTTCTGTGACAGGAATCAGTTTATTTCCGGACATTGGATTTTCGTGCTTAGGGTTATGATGATCGACTTTCCACTGATCAACTTTCCACTGATCGACATTGAATTTCATTTGTCACTTCTCTGACCAAACCTCAATTTTGTTCAAGCCTAAATTAATTATGCTCACAGTCAAGGTTGGTTTGTACTTTTCTTCCTAGCTTAGTATCGTCTGCTAACTACTTGCTAATGTTCCAGAGTACGTAGCTATCGCGACGCTTATGAACATTTTTTAGAGAGCTTGACCTAGTACGAATCCTTAGAGCACGCCGCTTGTAACGCTGCCCCAATTGGAGGAAGCTTCATTAAGTACGAAACACTTAGATCCCCTCGAATACTGATGCAATGCAATACACTAACTAAGCGCTTGTGAGAGACTTTATCGAAGGACTTTTGAAATTCAAGGTAAATTATATCGATCGAAGATTTCGCTTAGAGAAATTCAATTATCTTATTGAAAAAAGCTACAGGTTTGTAGGACATGAACATTGCGTCTAATCCAGCTGTTTATGGCATTTATTTTGCATGTATACAGGCTTCTCTTTCGTAACATTTGAAAAAATAGTAGATGTTATCCATGGTTTCTGCTCTGGTTTTTGAGACAAAGTTTTCGTTTTGGTAGGCATGCAAGTATTGTAAATTGAGTTTAGAATATCCGAGTCATTTAATGGCATCGTTGAGCTTAATATTATGTATAATATTCCAAAAATTATGATTACCTAAGGTAAACTGCATTGCTTTCAGAGTATTTTAGTTATGTATTTTTGAGATATTTTTGATAATGAATTTGTAAGCGATTTAGAAATCAGTGGAAAAAGCGATACAATATTCAAACAGTTGGTAAACTATAAAGCTCCGGCATCATGGTCGGAATTGAGTAGATTTAGGTTAAAATCACACCTCAAAATAATGTCGTTCATGTTAACATCTCTAATTTGAATAACAATACAATGAAGGGAGTCAGAAAAGAATATAATTGACTGAGGGTGGCTTCTAGATGGTACCTATAGTTAGTTTCTGGGATTCATAACATATTTTACGAAATGACTATTAAATACAAGGTAGGCTCACAGAAATATGTTAGAGCATTTGAACTTTAATGCAGTCACGAAAAGATACAAACACTCCTCGACCACGCGTATCGTTGATTTTCAAGGAATGAAATTATTGATAATTTTCAAATGGATGTATAGAGGGATAAAGTAGAGTCCGTCAACCAGCTTTTGGTGAAACAACCTATTTCAAATTTATGCTTCAGTGCGCAGTTAAGAGTATGCACACTGTCAGAATATGAACAAAGGGATCTTGTATTTAAATGAGTTACGGCTAAATCTTCGTAAGACGTTTATTTAATTTCATCAACTGTATCAATGTCGTAATAAATACTTTGATCGTCATGATTTCGTTGAGAATAATTCCATCAGAATGATTCAAGACGAGATAAATCTGTGGAAATAGCTCGTCTTCTTCATTATTCATAGATTTCTAATGAATTGGAAATGTATTATTTAATTGTCAAGGAGGTAATAAGCAGAAATGGTCATTCACACCGTAACCGAAGTGTAATGTTAATAATGAGGGGCAACTCGTGAACCCCGCGATCTATGCAAGATAAAAATATACAGTGAAACACTATTGCTTATGAACATTCAAAACAAAATAATTCAATACCTTAAAAACATGTACAAATGATACAAATACTAGCAAGATTTGGCTCTTTAATGACGAAGAGTATCCATCCATTGGGTGAGCCGCGATAGTGTCAGTCGTCAACAAAAGAGCCGGAGGTGGCGCGAATGCGTTTAATGTGGAGTTCTTCAAGAGTTCGACAGCTGTTGACAATGAACTTGTGCTACTGTCGACTGCCGTGACCGGCAGAACCAGTCGTGACTAGTAAGACGCAGACACTGCCCTCTCGAGACCGAAAGTTGCCAAAAGAATTGGGTTCTTTCTTCTTGGCACGACAAGCACGTACTATCGGTTATAAAGATAGCGCCCTTATTTTTAATTTCGCGTTTTGTTTACAACATCCCTCCACCGAGATTGTATGTTTCATAGTTTGGATTTACACATTAACATTTTGGCTGTAAACATACATCTATAAAAACTTACCTAACCGCATACAATTTGATTTAAATGGATGTTAAATAAAATACACGTAATTAAAAATACGGTGTTTATCTTTGTTACCGAAAGTACATGCATGATGGTGTTGCCAGTGGGCATCAGAGATTCGTTTACGATAGATCGATCATGCTTATTCTCTTTACAAGTAGTCATGGTCACCAAATATTCCAAACTAATTTTAATGTCGTAGTTCACATGTGAACGTTATGCAAGCTTGCAATATATTCGTATGATTTTTCCTAGGCAGTGCAAAAAATTGTTCACAGAATGCGGAACGAGAGAATTCTGAAAATATATTCAAATACGCTCATAATATGTATCATATATTTTCCCATAAACCGTTAATATTTTACCGATGTGTCTAAAGTCATGAAGAAACTGGACCACAAATTATTCCTTTGGTTTTTTGATAATTGTTGAAACGGATGTGTTCCCGTTGAATTTGTTTTCAAAAACGACACTACATCAAGCTGTTTGTCGATCTGCAGATTGTTCCAGCTCTAACGGCCACTAATACATCGTCATACCATATTGATGGGTGACTGCAAATATACAAGCATGACACTAAAAACCCTTCTATAAATGCGAGCAAGATGATCAAATAAACAAAAATAAGAACTGTCCGACGATCGGGGGTTCGACAGTAAGAACCTACCCACAATACTGGGTCCGAGACGAAGAACCGTCCGATAATCCCTTATTAACCGCGGATTGATCGACAATAAAGGACAGTGACGGGTTTTAATATTATTGAGATACTAGGTCAACAATATACAAAATTATTGAGTAAAATCTAGAAAATGAGGTTGCATTTTTTTTATTTAAAAAACTTGACTACCATAAAAGTACTCCTCAGTCAATGCACGTTTGTAGTCGTTGTACTGCAAAGCGAACTCGTGGTCAGAATGCTAACGTGTCCGTCAATCGTGAGATTACCTTAAATGTCAATGATTTTAATATGTTTTGTATTTTGAAGTTTGGAAAAGTGTAATTTTATGGGTCCAATTAAATTTATAAAGATTTCGAAGTATATTAATCCAGCCCAAGTGCGCATTCCAAGTTATGATGGTTGAAATTGATATCCTCTCCGGACAGAACCTTAGGGCATAGATGTCAATTCGAAAAGGGTTATGTAATGACATTCATCTTAGGGGTATGTGTGGAGAGTATGCAGTAACATTCAGTATCATACAGTAGGCATGCAGTAGACTGATAAGTAGTCTACTGTTCATGGTCATGCAGTAGACTGATCTAATATGATTGAGAAGGTTTTGGTTGGACCACCATTAGAGGCATCAAATTATAAATCATCTTTCCTCCGCAGCCTGGCTAGTTTTATTGTAGAAGTAATCAACCGCACTGGATGCATTAGAACATAAATAATCACAGTTCATATTATCATGCAAATAACGATTTAAAAACATTGCAAACTCTAACCTGCAGTTTCATTCGTAATGAGCCTGCTGCATAAATCAGATGGCCAGCAACAATCATGTGGTTTGGTGGTGTTATAGTTCCCTGCCCGTATGTTTTGTGGTGCTATTGTATCCCGCCACTATGTTTGGTGGTGTTATTGTATCCCGCCACTATGTTTGGTAGTGTTATTGTATCCCGCCACTATGTTTGGTGGTGTTATTGTATCCCGTCACTATGTTTGGTAGTATTATTGTATCTTGCCACTATGTTTGGTGATGTTATTGTATCCCACCACTATGTTTGGTGGTGTTATAGTTTCCCGCCACTATGTTGGGTGATGTTATTGTACCCCGCTACTACGTTTGGTGGTCTTATTGTATCTTGCCACTATGTTTGGTGGTGTTATAGTTTCCCGCCACTATGTTGGGTGATGTTATTGTATCCCGCCACTACGTTTAGTGGTCTTATTGTATCTTGCCACTATGTTTGGTGGTGTTATAGTTTCCCGCCACTATGTTGGGTGATGTTATCGTACCCCGCCACTACGTTTGGTGGTGTTATTGTATCCAGTACCTATGTTTGGTGGAGTTATTGTATCTCACCGCTTTGTTTGGTGGTGTTATTGTAATCCGCCACTATGTTTGGTAGTGTAATTGTATCTTGCCACTACGGTTAGTGGTGTTATTGTATCCCGCCACTAAGTTTGGTGGCATTATTGTACCCCGCCATTCTGTTTGGTGGTGTTATTGTATCCCGCCACTCTGTCTGGTTGTGCTATTGTCTTCCCCACTATGTTTTGTGGTGTTGTAGGAAAAAAAAACACTCCCTGCCTCGTCGAGGGAAGAAAAATTGTATATTGTTCATATTATCTAGTCAAGCATGTGACGGAAAACTGCTGGAGTGTGGAATGTTTGTGAGAAGAGGTATCTTGACCCCTTTTCTCCTTCTCCTCTCGACTGTCAATGGAAATTCTCGCCTTTTGCTGCCATATTCGTTCTTCCCTCTGTCGTATAGGGTATAAGCAAAGATTGTTTCATTTATTTGAGAGTAAATAGTTATAAGGTTAGTATAGCATTGAAATAAGTATCATTGTTTGGTTTACAAAGGTTATGTTTTTAGTTGAGGTATATAAGCTCAACTCCGCCGTGGCCGAGTGGTTAGCGTATCCGACTGCAGTGTCAGCCTCTGGTGCTGCATGTCGCGAGTTCGAGCCTCGGCAGGGACATGGCGGTCTTGTGGCGGGGAGATTTGGCGCCTCCCCCCTCTGTGTCTGCCTAGCTTAGTCACCCCCCTAACTAGGGGGAAACGGCTGTATGTCTATACATACATATAAGCTCACGATGATAGTTTGATGAAGTTGAAGTAAGCCGTTTTTCCGGTTTCGAATGTTCTGGGCTTTCTCGACGCTAGAGCCGCGGGTCTTGGGAGGACGCAAAGCTATTTTCCGACCGGTTTTGGGCCTTGTTCAGTGGGCATCGATACAGCGTTGTGGTGAGTTGTGTGTATGTTCAGTGCCCCATGACACCATAAAATGGATAACCCGGTTACATCAATTTTACTGTCGACAAGCCTTCACACGTGACTATGAATTGATAGACAGATTAAAGTGTACATTATCACTCGAAAGTTAGTAACCGCATCAATATAGAAAACTAGGGCATTTAGTAGTTAGTATATTGCAAAGTCTTTGTAGTAGAGTATGACATTGTATCCATGCCTAAAATTGTCTCGTATAATACAACGCCATGCAACCGATGTGACAACATCAAAAAGCATCTAATGTGTATCTGTGATATGTTTTATGTCTTTTAAGAGAAGATGATTCCCAGTAGAGTTTTATAGGGAAAATATTCCCTACAAGATTTAGTGTTAGTGTATCCCGCCACTACGTTAGGTGATGGCATTTTATCCCGTCAATACATTTGGTGGTGTTATTGTTCCCCGCCACTACGTTTGATGGTGTTATGGTATCGGCCACTATGTTTGGTGGTGTTATGCCATCCCGCAACTATGTTGAGTGATGTTGTTGTTTCCCGCCACTATGTTTGGTGGTGTTATTGTACCCGCCACTATGTTTGATGGTGTTATTTTATCCCGTCACTATGTTGGGTGATGTTGTTGTATCCCGCTACTATGTTTGGTGGTGTTATTGTATTTCGCCACTATATTTGGTGATGTTATTGTATCCCGCCACTATGTTTGGTGGTGTTATTGTATCCCGCCACTATGTTTGGTGGTGTTATTGTATCCCGTCACTATGTTTGGTGGTATTATTGTATCTCTCCACTATGTTTGGTGGTGTAATAGTTTCCTGCCACTATATTTGGTGGTGTTATTGTATCCCGCTACTATGTTGGGTGATGTTGTTGTGTCCCGCCACTATGTTTGGTGGTATTATTGCATCCTGCCACTATGTTGGGTGATGTTATTGTATCCCGCCACTATGTTGGGTGGTGTTGTTGTATCCCGTCACTATGTTTGGTGGTGTTATTGTATCCCACCACTACGTTGGTGGGTAATTGCATCCTTCCACTACGTTTGGTGGTGTAATTATATCCCGCCACAACGATTGTCGGTGTAATTGTGTGCCGCCATTATGTTTGGTGGTGTTATTGTTTCTCGCCACTACGTTTCGGGATGTTATTGTATCCCATCACTACGTTTGGGAATGTTATTGTATCCCACTATGTTCGGTTGTGTTATTGTATCTGTCACTACTTTTGGTGCTGTAGTTGCTTCCCGCCAGTACGATTGGTGGTGGTAATGTACCCGTCACCACGTTTGGTGGTGTAATTGTATCCCGCCACATCGATTGTCGGTGTAATTGTAAGCCGCCACTATGTTTGGTGGTGTTATTGTTTCCCGTCACTACGTTTGGTGGTGTTATTGTTTCCCGTCACTACGTTTGGTGGTGTTATTGTTTCTTGCCACAACGTTTGTGGTGTTATTGATAAATTTCCCGTCTCATGGACGGGAAATTTTTCTTCAAAATTATAAAACGCCTGACACACAAATGCGTTATAGACGTGAAACCAAATTATCTCCAATTATTCAAAACTATGGCATCTTATTTGACCCAATGTATACTGAATGACAGAATTAATTATGTTGCACATATGAAGTACCTGGTTTTGACCAAACTGTAGTGATTCCTACGCAAGGCAGAAGTTCAGGACTTCCCAGTCCTGCGAGGGCAACGTGAACGCCTACGTGCCGATGCCAGGAGAGAATTGGCATGGCCAGCTGGCCAAGTACCGATGTGTGGTGGTCAGCAGCCGGAGTTTGCTTCCTGACCTATTGCTACAGTACATCGGTTGTACATCCCATCAAAACGTTAGGACTGTCCTAAACGTGCACAGTAACTGTCGTGTAACTCATAAATCTTTTTGTAATGCCGAATGGCCTTCTCATTCTTCTCGTCTCCCTTCTGGCCATATTGAACGTTACATATAGACTTGTTGTCAATACTAACTTATTGTACATGTATCTCTATTTTTTTCTTTCGTTCACGTTGCTGAAAGACTAACGGATGCTTTGCATTGATAGTTTTGCATAAGGAATTGTCTTGTAACTCATAAAATAAAACTCAATGCTGCAAAAACTAAACAATACAATTTGACGATAATTTTCTGTGTATAGCTATGCATTTTATTCGTTGTCATTCATTAAATTCATAGCCAAAAGTCATTGGTGTGATGAATCATATGTTCCAGATGTTCTTCCAGGTTATTCCCATGGTGCAGTGAAACCCATACTTTGATTTTATAACTAAGTGAAATCTCAATTAATTTAAGAAGCTTTTTGTGATAACTTTCATGTTTCATTTTACACTTCCTATGTCAGCTACTAGCTGCTCCAATATACCTGTACAATAATTTATTGGACTTGATTGACCCTGATACTAACCATCTGAATGTGCGCTATCCTGATTACAAAGCTGAGAGGAAGAGTGAATATTATAATGAAGATGTTTATAACAGACCAAACTACAATGCTATAAATGCCAAGACTAACCTTTCTTTTTTCCACCAGAGCATTCTATACCTATTACAAAAAATTGACACATTTTATTCATATTTGTGATCATAAAATTGTAAATTCGATGTTATTAGCTCCACAGAATGCTGGCTGACCGAGGACACAAAAGATTTAATTTATTGTTATTATTAAAACTCCTTTCACTAGCTTAGAACTAATGGTAGACATGGAGGAGCAATCAGCACCTATATATGTGATAACTATATCTCTAAGATTATAGACTTTTCTACCGTTAGTATGCCATACGTCGAAACAATTATTGTCAAAATTAAACTGTTCAAAACATGTTTTATCATATCATAGCAGCAGCTTACAAGCCACCATCCCTAACCCTGAACTCGAAATTAAGTAATAAGATGAACAAATGATCGAATCTTGTAACAGCATAAAGGCTGATGGTTTCATTTTATGTGGAAAGTTTAATATAGATAGTATGAATCACAATAACGATAAGAACGTTTCGGAACTCCTATATACAATAATAACCGCCGTGCATTACTACCAATAATATCAAAATCAACTGGAACAGAAGCGATAAGGCCACCCTAATAAATAATATTGTAATTCCAAACCCTTATAACTACAGCTGTGCCATGTCAATATCTGATATATCAGACCACCTGCCCATCTTTGTTGTTCAGAATGATATATCAATGAATGAAGCTGTTAAAAAAATACGAACAAATTGAATACATATTATTCACTAACGTAACAATAGGAAATCTGTGAGTCAAGCTGAATAAATATGCCATCACTGAAATCACGTATGAAAATGACTGATCTTGCTATCGACAGCAGATATATTAAAGTTATACTATATTCTTGTTTTCTCTTAGAGGCGAAAATGGTCGCTCCAAAACACATAAAAAGGCCCTGGATTTCCGCTTATCTTGAGGAGGATTGATGGTTATTCATAATTCATTTTATAGATCATTAACACTTTATTTTAGTATTTTAGTATTTCTTCTTGCTTGGGCTCTATTATTTTTCGCTGACCTTTTTTCATGGTGATAAATTTTGAATTTGTTATTATTATGTGTGTCGAGGTTGGTTGAGACAAGGTGACCCAGAGAGGGGAGGTTTTCGTGGGGCCCGCGGGATTCGGGGACCCAAGGTTTCGGGAACCCGAGGGACTTGGGAGACCAGGTGGATTTGGGGGCGTCCACTTGGACCTTTCTGGGGCCCCTTGGGACACCCTTGAGACCCTTTAGGACCCTTTTGAGAAACTGTGGGACCCTTTAGAAGCCCCTCTGAATCCTGAAACCTCTGCTCCCCCCTCCCAGCGCTGTAAAACCCATACACAGAAAAATGTTTGTGAGATGCATGAGTAGAACAACTAACCATTACAGTCCGTGGATTGCTGGCGCAGAGGGCGAGGGTCGCGTCGAGGCTGGTTGAGGTGCGTCGAGATCAGTCGAAACACGTTGAGGCGAGTCGAGTTGGTCGCGACGCACCGAAACTGGCCGAAATGATTCGAGACAAGCCGAGATGAGCTGAGGCGAGGGGTCTCGGGGGACTCGAGGAGCTCGGGAAGACCCGAGGGACATGGGTCATCCTCCGGGATTCATCGGGCTCTTTTGCAACCCAAGGAACCAATGCCCTATCCCCTTGAACAATCAGTGCGAAACCAATCATCTGAGCAGTTTTTCTGCCCATGACGAGCCTGCTCTTACTTTTTTTTCACGATCCACAGTATTATACGGTTGGAGTATTTGTGCGGGGGGTTCGTGTTTGTGATTTTGTGAATGGGTATTCTTTCTTCAGTCTGTGCTCGCTCGCGCGTGCACGGATGCAGTTTCTGGGGTTGACCTGGACTGCGTAGCTATAAAACCTTGTGACGCGTTGCGGTTGGAGTCTATCTAATCCGTGAAGCCATAGACCTTGTACCAATTTCGACGATACTGGCTGTGCGCACTGTCGCGCGTGCATGTTATTCTTGGAGTTCTTAGTGGTTGGAGGCGGGGAATCGTTTTGTCTGAGTCATTATCTTGCCTGAATAAAGAAATTGTACTCACAATCTGATAGGC
>SDVV010018260.1:0-13800 GCA_016164225.1 Gammarus roeselii
AGTCTCTCAACGCCAACGTGAGGACGTTCTAGAACCTCTCGTATCAGAATTTATGCGCAAAGGCATAGTCAAAGCGGTTCCCAGACAGCCGGTTTTGTGTCTCGCATCTTTGCGGTCCCTAAGGCCTCGGGAGGAGATCGCTTGGTGATCGACCTCTCCGACCTTAACAAGTACATCCCGGTATTCACGTTCCGCATGTCCTACCCGCAGCGGATACGGATAGTGCTGAATCCCCCCTCTCTGGTTCACCAAGTTGGATATCAAGGACGCCTTCCCGCACACTCCAATTCATCCCAGGTTCCAGAGGTTCCTAGCCTTCAAACGGCGAGGCCAACTGTTTTTCTATTCGACCCTCCCATTCGGTCTCAACGTGGGACCAAAAATCTTTACAACGGTCGCGAAGCTGCCCCTTCGTTTACTCCACCAGCAAGGGATAGATGCGGCCTTCTACATCGACGACTGGCTTCTCCGGGCACCGACAGCACTTCACTGCCGGCGCAACACCCAGACGGCCTGCGACCTTTTCCTCAAACTAGGCTTCCGCGTCCACTTGGCGAAATCTATTCTAGAACCCACATCGACCGCTACAGGGACACGGCAACGGAGATACTTTCCCGCGGAACCCTCTCGCTCCAACAGCATCAGAGTTTCCTCGGCATAATAAATTTCCTCGCACCTTACTAACGCCATGTTCGCCACTTCTTCAACGAAGTGGTGATCGCAGCACGGTCCCTCCACCTCTCCCGCAAGCCCTGCCGCCTCAACAATCCCTACCGCCAGGCAACTCAGCACTGGCGCGAAGGGGCTTTTCTTCATACCCCCGTCCTTTGCGTAATGCCTCCCCCGGAGTACCTCCTGTGGACGGATGCATCGGAAGAAGCGTGGGGTGCTCTTGCTGCAGCGACCAGCAGTCTTATGGCCGCTGGTCTCCCTGGGAACGCAATCTCCATATCACGGCGAATTGGCACCACACCACAGTCAGCGTGATGTCCGACAACCGCGCGGCAGTGGCAATGGTGAACCTCTTGGGCTCCAGCAAGGCCCCGGCGCTGAAGAAGTTTGGAGCACAGCTCCTACAGATCCTCCAGCGCCACCACCTCTCTCTCCTCGCGATCTACCTTCTCGGTTCGCAGAACGTTTGGGCCGACCAGCTCCCACGTCTCCTACCGGTAGAAACGGAATTAGGCGCTGATGCCTCAGTGCTTCTCCCGACTCTCTACCCTGCGCGAAACCATGCACATCAACCGCATTCATTTTTTACAAACTGCTCACGATCAAATTCAATAGCTCGCTTGCGTACACCCTGAATAACACGCACAGGCAGTCCACACAACGCCAATACCAAAGCGTCTGGACGTGTCTCCAGACGTGGCTACGCGCCTCTTGACGTTCCTGCACTACGACGGCAAGCAGAAGCGGCTCAACCCTCGTAAGGTTCTGGTCTAAAGGAATGCGCTACACTTGCCCCCCTTTCATGGCTTTGGCGTCACGACCCGCGAGGCGATATTTCAAGAACTTACTAGGGCCCAGTTTCACGAGAATCCGCCACAACGACGTTTCGTGCCGCAGTGGAAGCTCGAGCCGGTGCTCGACATGCTCGCCTCTCCGCGCTTCAATACTCAGACGACGTCAGTTTTGGCGCTCTTCCAGAAGACTCTGTTCCTCGTCGCGTTCGCAGCAGGCAACAGGGTCTCTGAAATTGCATCCATGTCACGCACGGGACTCCATTTCTCCACGAACCCTCCATGCGCGCTCATCCTGACTGCTCACAAGTTCCTGTACAAAAACAGACCCTCGCTCACACGCCACCGCTCATCTCGATCGCCTCACTGCTGCCAGATGGCCGGGCACGCGGCTTGTGTCCCACGACCACTCTCATAGCCTACGTAGCACGATGTCCATCGCACATTGTTTTTTTCTTCCATCCTACTTCCGGTAAGCCTCTCAGAACGTTATCGGTGGGGCACTACATCTGCTCGCTTATTAATGAGGCCACACCGCATGCCTTCACTAAAGCTCACGATGTCCGCAAGTATGCCTCGTTTCTCGCTTGGACGCGTGGAGTTCCGCTTCAAGACATCATATCCAAGCCGTTTTGGTGGTTGCCCCACGTATTCGTGCACAAATACCTCTTCACAGTAGAGAAGCCTAACCAACTTTGCGTCTCCTTTGGAACCAGGTAGATAGTCCTTCTCGCCTCATACGTTTCGGACACCGCATCCGCTGAGGCCAGCACCTTCTCTACGTAGCATTGGGAACGTGCTTCATTATCTAACCATCACGTGCGCGACACTCCACGCGAAGCCTTCAGGTTACGGATTACGAAATATGTATTTCCTTATCCTACTTGCAGTACAACTCTGTTACCATAGGAGCTAGCTATTGTACACATTGTTAGTACTGGTATATTTAGAATTTATTGCCCACCGGACGGTTCACCCGCCCTCTCTAGAGGGCAATATGTATTGGTTACGTAACTACGCCTTGGTTGCTCGTGCTCACGGCGCGCATATTGTTTTTAGCCACGTCGAGCAAATTTGTTCCCTGCCTTTGCCACAACGCCATGTTTGTATTTACCCATACCTAAATGTTATTTGGACCATCAAGTTTAGGCCCCGCATATTTGTTCGCCACTAGGACCTTGCTTTTCACTGTTGTCGACAATTTTTGTATTAGCCAATCAGTACAGTCATTACCACAGTTTATACAAATGTGTTCATTCCCTTACACCGCAAGCGCTACATTTGGAACCCCCAGTTTAAGGTGCAGCCGATCCACCCAACTTCTGTGCTCTTTTGGCATTGGCCAGCCTGCGCTATATGGTGGTATTTTCTATGCAAAACCATATGGCTCTTACGAGTGGAAGAAAATATAATTTTTGTTATCTCTATACTCTCGATAAAAAGCTATTTCTCAGTAATAAGTAAGAGCCATATGGGGCCTCCTCCTCCCCCTGCTATCTTAACTACGCACCAACGGCTCCTCACGGAAAACAACTTCGCTAGCCCTCATGAATGATAGGGTAGCCCAACCCTCGCTTATATAGGAAAGGAAAGGGTTGGGGGTTCAGCCGGCAAATGGCTGAGCGCGCCACTCGCTACCTGGAAGACATTTAGACCGACAGGCGCAAGACATTACGTGACGCCAAGCGGCCAAAAGCTTATTTTTCCTAAAAACTCGAGAACAGTCGAGGAACTTGATAGTTTCGAGATTCTCGAGTAAGGTTAATAGACCAAAAGTCTAAATCGGTCAGAAAATACGTTCTAGGGATGATGTCAAGATTCTCTCATGAAAACGTCTCTGTAATGTTTTCCTCTTCAGGATTCATTCGAATAAAAAGCAGAAGCGCAATGCAAACCATATGGCTCTTATTCATTACAGAGAAATGGCTTTTCATCAAGAGTATCGAGCTAACAAAAGTTATATTGTCTAGCTGTATGGCATTAGAAATGCTTCAAATTGAGAAGATAGGTCCTTTCTCTGCAACACCACAATCCTTCGTAAAGTGTGAAAAATTCTTTATTCTCTAGCGTCATATTTCCAGTTGCAATACGTTTGATTTGTTTCTTCTATTTGCAACTTGACTTATCGATAGTGTTGTGAAAGTGGTTGTAATTGGTAGTCGTGTAAATCCTGCCCATTTTATTTTTTAGCCCTTATTCCCAATGGAGCTCATTTAACTTAACATTATGATGTGTGCAAACGTTTTTTTCTGCTGAACACAGGATTCTTAGCATGTTATGCGTCTAAGTATATTATTCTTGTTCTTTAGGGTGGGTCAAGTCGGGGGACGATTCTCTCGGGTGACGAAGTCGGGCTTTGATCATATTGTTCCTTCTCTTTGGTGGCGGGGGTAAACCAGTGAAAACTGCCGGGCTCTGCTGCTGACAACGGATCCTCGGACTGCACTCGTGACCCAGAGTGTGTGTTGCGGGGTTACCGGCCGGACCATTTAGCATAAAAGGCCTACATTGTGTGAGTGAGCGTATGAGGGTGTGAGGTGCCCCTTGCCGTCGGCCACCCTCCTTTCTGGGGAATGCGGCCTAGTGTCTATCTGTATAAGTAATTTGAGTTAGTTCAGTCTACATTTGGCTTTGGCGTCGATATTGTTTGTGAGGTTTCAACGTCATTCCTGTGTCATGTTACTCCCAGGATTGTGGTGTTGGGACTGTGGGCAATTGTAGTGTTGTTGAATGTAACATGGGGTAAATGTGTGTTCACTGTTGTCTGGTGTTATTAGTGTGCGGCATGACTTGTATGCGGACACATTCATTCTCCTGCTTTGCAGCCAGGCTCTGTGTGGGTTCAGCTATTGCCGGTGGCATGCTGCTGCCATCTCGTTTTTGTTGTACTGTGTGATGACTACAAGATCATCCGCGTATGAGCTGAGGTAGGTGTTGTGTTGTTGTGGACAGGACGTGCATAGCGACTTTGAAATTTAGGGATAAAGGACGGAGCCCCGGTTAATGCCAGTGGGGAATGGCGCGTTTGTGATGGCTGGCTCTTTTCGACGGTGTGTGCTTGTCTTCCAGAAATAATATTTGCAAACCACCTATTATCTGGGGGGATGTGCGTGGTGAGTACTTTTTTATGAGCGCGTGTCTTGAAACTGTGTCGAAGGCCTTCTATATGCCAATGCGCATGCAAGGTTGTGTGCGCTGACTTTTTTTCGTTCAGTCCTTCATGGATGGTCTGTGTAAGGTTGGTGAGCGGTGGAGTGTTGAGTCCTGAAACTGTTGTGCAAAGGATAGTGTTATATGAGCATTATTTTGGTGTAGAACCCGTTTCTTAGAAATTCTTGAGGCATTCGGGAAGAGAGAAATTAGTTGTTCTGAGGTTGGTTATGGGGCTTCAAGATTGGGGGTGATTTTCACCTGTTTCCAACTGTTGGGTATGGTGCTGTGTAGAATGGACATGTTGAATATATCTGCGAGAGTCCTGACGGCATTTGGACTTGGGTGCTTTGGATGATTGGGCAACACAATGTTAGTTGGACCGAGGTGTTTAAGATGAATGACATGGCGGCAAAGCCCGTTACAGAGGAGTTTTGGTCTGGCTGATGGCAGCTACGAGCATTGCTGCTGAAAATAAAGGGTCGCTGCTTGGATCAATTTGTATTATGCGTAGCTGCTTGATCACTTCCAATTGCCTGGTTAGTGTGGCATGTGTTTGCAATGTGTTTATTGAGTTGTCCTAGGTATGCATCCTCAGTGTTATAATATTCGTGATCCTGGTAGCACCTTCTTATACGCATCGTTCTATTCAACCGGCCTATAACCGGCCCTCTCTTTTCTCATTAAACTCGTCCTAATCTGAGCAAGTCGTCTCCTATTTACCACGAATCATCTCGTGAATAAAGGATGTCTTTCAGCTTATTTTTCTGCTCCTACTCATTTCCGATCCGCTTTAGCCCCTTCTGTCCCGGTGATGATCTCGCTTCGGACTCTTCGACATTACGTTTAGCCAGTATCGGGTCTTGCTGATCCCCACTACTCTCGGCTCTAATTTTCTGGTCGCACCGACTCTCATAAACTCCACCTTACCACCCGTACATAGCGGTTCCTTCTTTGTCTCATGGCCTCAGAGGTTACCTCCCAAATTTAGTTTTCTCGTCTCCCTGCATTCCTTGTGTGATCTTCCTCCCAGTGTCATCGCCATCAATCCGAATCGAAACCCTCCGCCGGTTGGGTTCCCCTAGTGCTGTCCATTCGGGTAGGCTCTCTAATCAAGGATGCTCCTCCCATGAATTGACGAATACGTTTCTTCCCCAGAGCCCTTCCTGGCCTTGGTCCCCCAGTTCCTCTTTTTTTCGTTGCGCGGTACCTGCTCACCACTCTCGCTCAGCACTCTGCGGCGAGTACCCGCTAAAATGATGAAGGACATGGTTCACTATCCGCCCCTCCCCCTCTAAGCATCTGTTAGGTTCACGGGTGGCGCGAAGTTACGGCCCAACCATGGGCGGTGAACACCCTTATTTCCCTTCAGACTCTCCTCTTCTTCACCCTTCACTATCTCTCCTTTTCTTCCCATCCTGATTTGCTTAACGTTTATTTACCTCATCTGCATCTTACGTTTAGTTCAAATTTTCTTTACCTTGTCTCAGACTCCTTCTTAACAACTCTCCTAGTAGTCGTTGCACACAAACACACACACGGACGCACACACAGACACGCACACTCAAACATACACATACCGGTTCAAACTATTCTTCTTTCGGGTGACAAATAACAGCCAAGTTGCGCTCTTTCTTTCATGCAACCTTATTCTACGACTATTCCTTCTTTTTCTTTCCATTTTTGCTGTTCTCATGCGTGAAATTCCCTACACCTAGTGTAGATCTCATGCATGGGATCTCCGTTTACTGTCTCTTCTTCATCTTCCCCCTCAGCAGGTGTTGGAGCGCGTAGTCGGGCACTTTAAGAACTACTGCGGATCCTTTGGGCTCTGAAGCAGGGTAGGTAGTGTGCTATTCCTTCTTACTGCCATCCGGGGAGTGCTGTGACCATATGGCCTCAGCACCTTTGGAGTTCCTGTACCTCCTGTGGCACCCGTACATACCATATACGTTCGCCGCGTAAATAACTTTGACTTTGCGCAGTAGTAAACCTAACTCGATCATTAAAAGAAGAATAAGAACAGAAACTAACATGATGCAGCACTGTTTGCTGATTTGACATTCGGCGCCAGAAGGGCGATGACTCCAGTGCGCTAGAAAGCCTCGTCACTCTAATCTAATCTATCCGACCCCGCAAACACTCACCCCCCTCCTATAGGAGGTCTCCTGCTTTGTTCCTAACGCCCGAAGGTACCACAAGCTCTCCAGTCTGTTGTTGTTGCTTAGCTCCCATTTCCTTCTGCAGTGTTGGAAACCGCACCAGCGCACCATCGAAATTCTCGATACCCACCGACACGCGCGTGTTCATACGAGAAGGGTGGGAAGAGAGAAAGGGGTAACCGGTACAGTGATTTGGTAGAGTGCTATTGCTAGTCTGAATTAACTTAGTAGTTTGTGATTCAGTTAACATATTGCCAGCCGTATAGTATAAACTTAGTGTGTACACCAGAACCTTGAAGGTAATAGGTTACCACTGTCAGTCCCAGCTGCTGGCAGCACAGCTCTCTGACCTCACTTCTGACCCGAAGTGTGTGTTGCGAGATCTCCTGGCCGTACCCTTTCTGCGCCAATTAACTAAGATTCTTTATGTGAGAGTGTATGGAAGGAGTGTGAGGTGCACCTTGCCGTCGGCCACCCTCTTTTCTGGAGGCTTTGGCCTAGTGTCTGTATCTGTACGTCTAAAGCTCACTCTGCGTTCAGGGAACAAACTACGGGAAATCCCAAACAATAGGTTGGCCAGGAGCCCTGCCAGGTACTATACGTGAAGGTCGTGGCTTGTCTTAATTCATGGATATCACGGTCGGTCTGATCTAATTTTATCCAATTCTGACACGTTGCCAAGTTAGCAGTTTTCTGCCCTCCGACTTGCGTTCGCTTCTCTTCGACCTAGGCCACCTTAATAACTAGTGTCACTGATTAACTGATTGGTATCGCACCGTCCTCTGGCCTTCCAAATTTTGTTATTAAGTTCATGCTGAATGCGTTGTCTTCATCGTCTGTTTACGCAAAAAACGTTGTGCCCGGCAAGTACCTCCTCATTTCCTACGAGGCTCCGAGGAGCAAATGCCATTTAGCGTACAAGGGTGCTAGGATTCGTTGCTTATTAAAACACTGAGGGTCCTTATTTAGTGCTCCTCTATATAAGGGCTACCAAAAACAGCATGACTTGTGTGCTACTTTTTGGTAGGTATGCTTTGTTGTGCCTGGATCCTAGCCGAAAGGGTGTGAAGACCTCGAGGCAGAGGGTCTGTGACCACAGCTCTTTTTGCTTTGCAAGGCGAAGATAACAATGGTTTTGTTGACAATGTTTTAATTGAAAAACTTTCAGTTATTTTATTAATTGTTTCGGCTTTTTTTCTCAAACAGTCTCATTAACCAACTCTCCTAATGAGGCCCAAATCAAATCAAAACCAACTCTCCAGCACTTCCTAGACATACTTGGAGTAACACTGTTGGAGCATCTGAAGTTGTTCAATCTTTTGTGGAAGACGTGCGTTGCGAGTGCAGGGCAGCCGTTGTCACAGAGCCAAGGTTGCGCTGTCCCGGGCTCGACTGATGTACAATTTTACGATAAATTAAAAGAGAAGGTATCGCAGTATGAGCTCCTAAACTCCTCTTGATCGCGGTAAAGTGAAGAAGGTATCGCAGTATGAGCTGCTGAACTCCGGATGATCACGGTACAGTGACGGAGAAGGTATCGCAGTAGGAGGGTCTAAACTCTTGATCAAATGATTGCGTCAGAATGCAGGTGCTAATTCAGAAGTTTGAACTCTCGCTAACGTCATTGGGTCACAGGGAACGTTGAGCCCCTCTTTTTGCGGCTACCATCTAATTTACTATCCCGTGTTACAATTCAACTCTCTAGCTGCCGTGAAAGTTCATGTCTGGTGAATTGTGTATCTATTACAAAAAGAGGAATGCCCTACTGCTAACTTTTTCTATTGATAACTGACGAGCTTCAACATTAGACGCACAAGTTTGGCATTCGTAGATCATTGTGATTTAGCTTTGGTATTTTACAAAACTTTAGCAGTTGGACTGAAAAATAAACTCGAATCTCTTGCCAGTATTAACCAACAGTGTTTGTATTAAATTAGAGGTGGTGTTGAACATGTTTCGAAACGACATCTTTTCTATAAAAACCTTAGTCTTAACATCTCGTTAGTGACGAAGATAGTAGGTTTACCCTACGTCAGGAATGAATTATATGCTCTTCACTGCCCCAAGATGTGGCTTACTGCTCTATGCGACGTGTGTCGACGCGTCATCGCTGCTCAGGAAGTGATGTTACCTGCTCCAGTTTGCACTGCCCAGTTTAGTACCTGCTGAGCCATGTTGGTAGCTGTAGTGCATAATGACTAATAGGTTAATGTATTAATCTTACGTAGTGAATGATATTACTGTTCGTACATGAACGAGCATTCGTTCATTTGGATTGGGATTTTTGTTTTGTGACGCTGTTGGAAGAGATGTTGCCGAAGTCGTTGCTGTTAATACAATATACGTGGTTGAGCAAGAGCCATGTACTGTGTTGCAAGGGAGACCATTGTTACAGTTGATGCTCTATTTTAAAACAAATATATAATCAAGTGATTTTATAGTTTGTGTTTGAAGGCAAATACGCCAATGGTTGTTTCTAGGGTTACGGACAATTTTTTCTAGTCTATACGCAAAATGTCTTGATTTATATATTTCCATCATCTTTGGTTGATAAGTGAGTAGTGAAATTAATATCACCAGTACTTTTTTACTATTGGTTACCAATTGTCTATTGTTTAATTTCCTGAGAACAATTATGGCGACGCTTTTTTATTACTTAACCACCCATCTTATCCGACGCTGAGAGATCTACATTACCTTTATACAGGGCCAAAAGTTCAAGCCAATTGGTTTATAGCAACGTGCTGTTTTTCTTCGAGCAGACAGGAACAAATTGTTATTGCTACTAGTTGAAGCCGGAGTGTGGTGGAGCTCAAGTGAACCTAGTCTCCCTCGGTCAGAAGGTTTCTCCAGTATTTTGTTTCTCAGCGAAAAGAAGATATATTTTCTTGGTGGCATTCGTTCTTTCAAGCTCACTAATGTTTCTTTTAGCGTTAGATTAGTCGTTCCCTATTTAATTAGTTTAGCCGTCGTGTGTCATACATCGCGAAACTTAGCCAGGGTTGTGAAATAGTCTAAACGTGTTGTACAGTGTTATCATTCTTGTTATGTGACGTCTTTAGTGAACCCGCTCATGATACTTAGTTATGGACACTTCAGTCTTGTTAGCTTTGCTTGTTAACGTGGTTTTAGTCTTGAAGTATAGTTTGCCATAGTACGCGAATTGGTAGGGCTCATTTCCCTTGCAAATCAGTCGTAATGTAAGAATGTCAGGATGTGGGGAATTTTTGAATACGTATCTTCAAATTTGTTTTCTTTTAACGTTTGCATTGCCACAAATTATTTAAGCAATAAAATGGAGATTTTTGGAAAAGTTAGATTTATTTAAATTATTGACCTAATGCTGAATAAAGGCTGTTATGTTCCGAGTTGCTGGACCCTCAATTTTTAATCAAACTACCAACATTTAACTCACAAACTTGGCAAGTTTTTTGTCTCAGCAAGTCTCTCAACCGGAGTGATAAGAACCCAAATATCGAGGGACTCATGTTCAGGCCTCCATGGGCATTGACGCGCCTCCCAAAGCTGTTTAAATCCTGGTCCCTGACACTTGGCTACTCCATCGACAGGTATATACCTACCAATTTGATTCTAACTTCGCTCATCCCTCTTCCTACTGTCTGCCCACTCACTGTATTGGGGAGGTCTTGCGTGTTTAACTTTTATGAACCACCCGTTAGTCCCTACGTGAAGGTCGACACTGTACTAGACCTAATGGATCTTGGCAGCTTTCCATGCATTCTGGTTAGTTTATAACACTTTCACCGGTGCCATACGCACCGCGTTGCTGCAGGGGGCGGGGGTTTCATCTCCCGCTTGGGGGCCAGTCACGACCCCCCAGACCCGAGTGAAAAAAGCGCGTATGTCTGTATGTCGTCCATCACGCTCCTCATATTAATACAGATGCAAGGTCGAATCCCTCAGGAAGTGGGATGACCGACGGCAAGGCGCACCTCAAACTCCTCTCGTACACTCACACAACTTGACCCTTTTGCGCTAAAGGGTCCAGCCGGGAGACCCCGCAACACACCCTCTGGGTCAGCAGTGCGGTCCGTGGTCAATGTCCGCGGCTGTGCCCTACAGTGTAACTTCACCCACGGTCATCAAGTTTCTCAACGAGACGCCAAGGGCGGAAAATCATATCAGGGCAGCGTCTACACTCATCCATTCACAACCGTCATTCACTCGCCCCTACTTATTGCACCTCTCTCGCTACCTTCACACTTATGTCTTTCCTTCCCAACGCCTGCTTCACGCCATCCATCCACCGTACGTTCGGTCTACCTCTAGGCATACGTTCACTCACTTCCGCCTTCATCACCCTTTTCACCTACTTCCCATCATCCATCCTCGTCATGTGCCCGAACCATCTCACAACATGTGAATTAACTCTATCGTCTAACTTCTTCACCAGTCACGTTTTAATTCGAACAACGTCGTTATTGATTTTGCCTCACCCAAGCCAAGTCTCCCGAACATTTCATACCGTAAACATTCAATCTTCTTCTCTACTGCTTCTGCCTCCCAAGTCTCAGCTCCGTAGAGCACACTTGTGACAACTACCCCCTCATATAACCCTCTCTTTGCTTCCTTCTTCAACGTCCTACAACTCATTACTCTTCAGTACACCCAACACTTCCCACCCTTTACCTCAGTTTGCATGAGCATGAGAGCCCAGGTACTTTGAACACTGAACTTCCTCCAATAACTTTCCATTTAGGTGAACAAAAATTCTGATGGCCTCGACATTCCTCGAACAGCTCATTACTGTACTTTTACTCACGTTAACTTGCATCTTCCTCCTATCACACTCTGGCTTCTATACAACTTCCCCCCCCCCCCCTCCCTCCCGTCTCCGCCTCCAGGTCCGTATCATCCTCAAACGGTAACGGACTCGACTGCCAACTCCACCCATTCGCTCCCAAAAGCTCTAAGCCACTACCCATTCATTTCACTCGCGTTCACCTTCTCAACCCCTTCATCCATGTAAAGATTGAACAGCCAGGCAGCCTTGTCTTACTCCCACATTTACTGTGAACCGAGCACTCGCCTCGCTTCTCACTCGGACACATGCTCTGCTACCGGCATAGAAGCTCTGAACCGCTTCCAACAGATTTCCGCCGACTCTCATACAAACGCAACAGCCTCCACAGCGCTGCCCTGTCATTTGTCGTTACCAGATTCCTGAAGACCCAGAACACAGTTTCCTTTCGGTACTTCTCACCAACTTGTCTCACTGTAAAAAACTGATCGGCACGCCCTCTTCAACTCCTGAAGCCACACTGTTCCTCGCTAATTGCTCAATCTGTGTTGTCTCAAACTCTATTTTGATAAGCATTCCTCGCACAACTGACTGACAACACATAACAAAATGATACCTCTCGAGTTGCAGCAATAATTTCTAATTTCTTTGCCCCTGTACAACGAAACAAGGCAAGCACTGCGTCATTCAATCTGCACCACAACCGACACAAGACAGGTTCAGTAGCCTCACAAGCCATTCAATTATAGGTACTTCACCCCTCTTAAGGCACTCATCCGCAACGCTGTCCAAACCAGGGAATCTCCCTGCTTTCATCACCTCTACCGTCTGCTGCACCTCGTTCTTGGTACTGTCCGCAACAAGTCTCTCAAACCCGGCATCAGTGCATCATGACTCACCTACTACAGCAACATTGAACAATTGATCAAAATACATTGCCTACCTCTTCCGTACATCGCCAATTCCAACAACAGCCAGCCGTTATCAACTGTAACCACTTCCTCCTTCCCGGTCTCTCTCTTTCTCACCTTCTTCATCACTTTTCAGAACATCTTGTTCCTTTCAAAATTCAGTCTCACCGTCTGCCTCACCTTGCATCAGCGTCTCTCGTAGCTCTCCACACCACCCGCGTCACCACTTTTCTCTTCTCTCTGTAGTTGTCATAGGCCACCACCGACCTCGCCTGCAAACACTCTACAAATGCTCTTCTCTTCTGCGCCACCGCCAGTTTTACTTCTTCGTTCCACCACCAGCAGTTACTAATGATATGTTAATTTTGGTATCGATTTAGGTATACATGTACAGATATATTCGCCTTGGTTGAACTAACAGTTACTCTCCACGTGGGTACAAGTCGGCTACCAGAGAGCTTTTGCCCATGCGCGTAACCCATATATTGCCTGTTCAATAGACCCTTACCATCTCCCGAACATGGCTAAGTTAGCCGATCCCCTCCAGCTGAAGCAGATATCGTGAGGACTATAACATAAATACTCACCCTCCCCTCCCTACTTTCGCCCCTTGGTACTTCAGTGCTTAAAGGTCATTGATTTCAACGCGCTGGAACTCCGCTACTCTAACCTCATCGCAACCATAAGGAGCGTTCACCTGGTTGTTATGTTTCTCATTCTGCTCACCGCTTTTACTCTTATCTAAACAATGTTTGTAGCCACCTTCTATACTGATCCACCTTATTGTAATTACAGATACAGACACTAGGCCGCATCCCCCAGAAAGGGGGGTGGCCGACGGCAAGGGGCCATTCACACCCTCATACGCTCACACTCACACAACTTAGCCCTTTTGTGCTAAAGGGTCCGGCCGGTAGCCCCTCAACTTACACTCTGGGTCCCGAGTGCAGTCCGAAGAACCGTCGTCAGTAGTAGGGCCCGACAGTCTTCACTGGTTTACCCCCGCCGCGTCATAATGGCCGGGCCCCCTCCACCCACGACCATCCCGACAGCGGGATGCCAAGGGCGGGAAAGCACATCAGAGCAGCGTCAAAATCAACCATTCACAACCATTCTTCACTCACGCCTGTTCACTGCACGCTCTCTCGCCACCTCCACATTCATGTCTCTCCTTCTCAACGCCTGCTTCAGACCATCCATCCACTCAAACTTCGGTCTACCTCTAGGCCTGCGACCACTCGCCTCCGCATTCATCACCCTTTTCACCAATCTCCCTTCATCCATCCTCTCCATGTGCCCAAACCATCTCAGTACACGCGAATCCACTCTGTTCTCAAACTTCTTCACCATCC
>SDVV010018261.1:0-13800 GCA_016164225.1 Gammarus roeselii
TTCAAGATTTCCAATAATATATATTGTGAATCATGTTCTGAAACATGATGTAGCTACAAACCGGCCGCCGACAGATGCGCTGTCACGAATTCACTTTATCTCTCGTTTCGCTAATTCAAATAGTGCATATAAAAACTAAGTTTGATGTATTATACCTAAGTATTGAAAACCCATTGCTAGACGATGGAATTTAATGATTTGATAATAATAATAATAATACTTGGTGAATCTGAAGGTAGGGTCGTCGGGACGCCGCTTCAGCGAGAGCAATGCCAGAACTCGGCGTTTCTGGCTTTGAGAGCGTTCATTTTTACGCATGAAAAATGATAATATTTGCGGCAGTTGGAACACGAAATTAGGTTTTTCTTTCTGGTATTAGTGCTCCTGCATTCATGACAATAGTTTTGTAATTATCTGGATCTATTTCGCTAGCTGGCACAATAAATGAACTCGATTGAGCTGAGGTGAAGGCTGTTGGTAAAGCAGTGTTAGAGGTGAAAATTGGGGGAAGGGCGGACTGAACCGCCCGTGACGGTGCGGAGGAGGCCGCTGCCTCTGCAGCGGTCTCCAAACCGGTAGACAGAGCCCGTGAGCCTGATTGGATCGAGACGAGAGGTAAATCTGTAGCACTGTCGGCTGGGGCGACGTCCCTTTCAGCGCTCCTTTCAGTACTCGCAACCGAGGCAAGAGAGTCCGCACCGACGGCGTCTGGTGGCGTGATGACGTCTGCATCCTGCCGAAAGCGCACAGGAGGGACTGCAGTTCCCCCACTGGCTACCTCGTGACTCTCCGGTTCAGCAGTGTACAGCTGGTCGTGCTGGTTATGGCATGCTCGGCCAGGTCGGCTAGCACAGATCGAGGAGCAGAAACGAACGCCGCCAGTGGCTCAAGCTCTGTAACAACCGCAACTATTAGAGTTACACGTGCCTACAGTGCAAGGGCAGCAGCGACCCAAATTGTCGGTCATCGCAAGGGAGGCGGCAAAATTTAACAGTGGAATTTACCATCTACGAGAGATTGTCGGATTCATTGAGCCCAAGCAAAAACTACTTATTTCAATAAAAACGCTGTACTGAGAAAGGTTTAAACAACTAGATTTTTTTATAAATGATCAACTGCGGTCAGAAATGTAAAGACTGTAGTTCAATACTTTTCGAAAAAAATACCGCATGACAATTCCATGATAGGCTAGGAACTTTTATGAGATTATACTGACATGTGGTAGTGAGGAGAATGGAAATTAGTACTTGGCTCTCAAAAACGCTATAAGTCATTGATCTAACAGTTACATTTAGCTGAGCGACTTGCTGCTGCGGTTATTCTATAATCATTAGCGGGATGTAAATAAAAAGAAGGTTTTCCTATTTGTGTCGTCATCAAGAATATTGTTATATTTCGTTGCCAATTTTTTTTGTCGATATCGGCAGCTGCATATGCTAAGACAGCGAAAATTTACACTACAGATGCCTCCAAAAGTAACCTAGCAGTAGCCGTGAAAAATTACAACCTTGGTATGGCTGAATATGGGTGATCGCCGAAAGAGAAAATTAAAATATGACGCATACAATTTACTCCAGAAAATAATTATGAGAACACAAGAATGAACGCTAATAAGAGCATAAGTGTTATCTGCCAAGAAATGAATTGGAGTTAGTAGGAAAAATGAAATAAACGGAATAAAACCTACATAAATTGTCCTAAAAGAAAATGCCTAAGCAAATGATCGTGAGCGTAAATAATCGTGAGCAAATATAAATGTAGCAAGTTGGCAGATAGGAGCAGACGAAAATAAAGGAACTATAACATGACACAAGACAAATACATCTCTAAATGGTCGTAAGAGCCTAAAGAAAAGTTCTGGCGAGATATAGGTTATAGGTGAAAGAATAAATCAAAATTTAACAAATACCAATCACACAGAATGATCACACAGAACGATAAATCCTAAAAAGCGCATAAAAAAATCTACAAGGACATGAATTGCAGTTAATTGGAAAATAGAAGCAAAATGAAAAATAACCATTAAAAATTGTCCCAAAGAAAATGATCGAAAAAATAATCGTGAGCCTGCGAATAGAAGTAAATGAACACATAGAGGTAATCAAAAAACACGTATATAAATGTAGCAAGTTGGCCAATATAAGCTAGCCAAAAAAAAAAAAATCAATTATAGCTTAACATGAGACAGATACACATTGTAATTTTCGTAGGAGCTTAAAGAGGTGAACAGCAACCACACTGTGAAATTGAATGATGAGAGGAGTAACTTGCGATAAAAATATACTTGGCACAGGGAAGAAACCACCGATAAATGTAACTAACTAAACGACGTGTAAGAAACTGAACTGAACAGCTAAAAGTGAATAAAAAAAAGGTAAAGGAAATCAGCGATGGGAAAACTTGAATGTGTGGGCCATCAATGTGGCCCAAAAAGGCAGCTGCAATGAACGTGTATCCAACTGTTTGGCTGCCAGGATCCTGAAGCAGGTCGAAGCAGATGAACCGCTCCTCTAGCAGGTCGAAGTAGATGATCCACGTTTTTTTCCTGCGCATCAAAGTCCTCAAACAGGTGCATGCGGCCAGATTTCAAAGCCACTGGAGAGGGGGGTAGGGGAGTAGTGGGCTGCGGGAGAGGGGGGTAGGGGTAGTGGAGATCCACTGCACACCGTGCGTGCGTAAGTGAACGCAGTCGAGCAGTCACGAGCGGGCAAGGAGGTATAGGTTAGGCTACAGGGAGCTGGTGGTATGCCTGCCCTCGCGACATTAAAGCGTCCTCTTGTACGAGCATACGCCGAACTACGTCGAGGAAGGCTTGATGAACCACTCAAGTTTCCAGGCCGACGAAGTAGTCAAAGAAAACAGTCTTCAAAATCTACCAAAAGCACTTAATAGTTTTCCCACGTGGCCATAATGAAGCACACACGCGAGAATGTCAATGGACTACTATCCACGAAGAGTTGCCAGATTCTTCAATGCTGTCCGACGAGAGTACCACCGATTTGTTCTTTAACCCAGTAATTCGGTATGTCACCACTAATGCCGCTACAGGGGGACTCGCATGGATATGAGAGCAGTTCACACGTCAAGCTGACCTAGAATAAATGCACTTAAACAGGGTATCAAGAGGCCTATTGTTTCTGCCGAGGGACGGAGGGTAGAGGGTGGGGGTGTCAGAGGGTAGAGACCCGCCCTATGCCAACATTAGGCGTAAGCCTCGATTGGCCAGGCATGACACTATGAGGCCACTCTGTTTGTGCACTTGAAATCACTCTTCACAAACTGTGTTTAACAAAACCTTCAGTCCAAACACACGAAAATACAGCAAATTTAATTAGCTGCTGTTGGGTCCCACTTTCACTGACGTTCGTCTCTTCAGACCGTGTTTAGATGGATAAAACGTCGGAGCACACAACCTGACACAACCCTCTTGACGGGCGACGGTGATTGCGAGATTTAGGTTGAAAGCAAAGCTAAACTAACTTGTAGCTGCTCCCATCTGCTTCTCAATAAAGGAATGATATCATGATCCTGGGCACCAATCTTGTACCAGACATGACCGGCGGAGTATCAAAAGATGACGAAAAAATAATTACAATTCAGTTAGTGGGGTGTTATGAAATCGTAGCACGATTCTAAGCTGCAAGATGTAAAGTGGTACAATACAATGTATGTGGGCAATAGCTGATTGTACGCGGGTAATAGCTGATTGTACGTGAGTAATCTCTGATTGTACTTGGGTAATAACTGATTGCACGCGTATAATAGCTGATTGTACGTGGGGAATAGCTGATTGTACGTGGGGAATAGCTGATTGTACGTGGGTAATAGCTGATTGTACGTGGGTAATAGCTGATTGTACGTGGGTAATAGCTGATTGCACGCGGATAATAGCTGATTGTACGTTGGTAATAGCTGATTGTATGTGGGTAATGGCTGATTGTACGTGGATAATAGCTGATTGTACTTGGGTAATAACCGATTGTAAGTGAGTAATAGCTGGTTGTACGTGGGTAATAGCTGAATGTACGTGGGTAATAGCTGATTGTACGTGGGTAATAGCGGATTGTACTTGGGTAATAGCTGGAAAAGGAAATTTGAATATGCCCTGAACAATGGGAGCACACGTGATTTTTTTAAAGCTAATAAGCTTTTAATAGTAATCTTGAAGGACATGAAATAATGCCAATAGAAAAATTTAAGCACACAAAAAATTACCTCAATAATGTCCTTGAAGAAATGCGCGAACAATGAATCGTGAGCTAATGAATCCAAAATGGTACTACAGAAAACACGAATAAAAGCGAATGGGCGAATAAGAGCAGAAAACACCTTGGCGAAGTCTAGAGAGCTCGTGGACACCAGCTTAGGAGTTCAAAGAAGAGATCATCAAACTCGCTGGATAATTGAACGGTTAGAGAGGTAGCGTGTGGTGAAAAGATACTTGCTTCAGCGCCGTAGACCAACAAGAAGCTCAAATAACAGAATGACGTGTAATATAATGAACTGCTAAAGATGAAATCGAACATCAACGATGGAAAAAAATAAATAGAATAACATCAATTGAAAATTTTTAGTAGGGCCATCAAAATGTCCCAAAACGGCAGCTGAGGTGTAGATATATTTCAAAAATAATTTTGAAGTAACAGGAAAAGAGATGGGCTCCCTTTGATTTGACGGTTGTTGGGTAATAGCAGAAAAAGTAAATTAAAATATAACCTATACAAATGTGTCACAAAATAATCTTGGTCGTACACGAATGAAGGCAACAAAACTTATAAGGAATCCACTCAGACGTGAATTAATTGAAGCTAGCGGCTAGGGGATTGAAGCAAATAGAAAAATAACCTTGATAAACTGTCCTAAAAAAATGCGCGAGGCAATAATCGGGGGCAAGAGAATAAAGGATAATGAACACATAAAGGTAATCTAATGGGACATGAATAAAAGCTGATAAGCTAGTAAAAGCAAACCAATGAACGAACAAAAAAAACATCTAAATAATTACCTAAGAAACAATACTATTGAAAGCGCGTGGACACCACCAGCTTATTGGCCCAGCGCAGTGATCAACCAACACACTGAATCATTGGACGGTGAAAGAGGTAGCTTGTGGGGAAAACGTACTATATATACATGTAGACACAGTGTTATAATACACAAGGGAAGAGTCTTGAGAGCTCATGCAATCAAGCTAATGTGACAAAGTAGTGAGCAACATATTTAGTGAACATTCAAATGATCAAAGAATGAGCTTGAGGTGAAAATATACTCGGCACACAAACACGCTAATGAGACAAAGTATTGAGTAGCATAATCACTAAACATTCAAATGATCAAAGAATGAGCTGGCGGTGAAAATACACTCGGCACACAAACACGCTAATGAGACAAAGTATTGAGTAGCATATTCACTAAACATTCAAATGATCAAAGAATGAGCTGGTGGTGAAAATACACGCAACACACGATCACGCTAATGAGACCAAGTATTGAGCAGCATATTCACTAAACATTCAAATGATCAAAGAATGAGCTGGTGGTGAAAATATACGCAGCACACGATCACGCTGATGAGACCAAGTATTAAGCAGCATATTCACTAAACATTCAAATGATCAAAGAATGAGCTTGTGGTGAAAATACACGCAGCACACGATCACGCTAATGAGGCCAAGTATTGAGCAACATTCACTAAACATTCAAATGATCAAAGAATGATGTTGTTCAAGTACAGTTTTATCGCTTGTGGTAAAATTTGCATTGAAACAATTTCACTGGGGCAGTTTTCTGCAGCCGATAAAATAGTTGGAAATTAGAACTTTGCTACTGACACTGTTCTTACTTAATACTGTTTATGATGTATATTGCCTCGTCACAAAACACGTATATATCCCACTGTCTTGCATATAGCTTCAGATGTAACACCTAAAGTACCATGAAAAAAGGTTGTGTTACTGGTTGCCTAACGACTTCCAACAATATGTCAATAATAACGACAATATATTTCAAGTACTGATTTTTACGTATTGTTATTAACACTGCCCTGAAGGAGTCTGGTTGAGCAATTTAAAGTCCCTGTCCTTGGAGGGGCTGCAGTATGCGGTATGCGGTGAGGGAATGAACGGCAGCGTAGTGGAGGGTGGGAGGCGGTTGAGGCTGGTAGGAGGCCGTCTCGCTGGTAGAAGGTTACACTGGTGGAAGGCTACCTCACTGGTAGAAGGCTGCTCTAGTAGAAGAAGTTTGGACTAGACTATAATATTGTTTTACTGCTAAACATGTGGATAATTGTTTTTCTGTCGACTCGTTTAGTCGACAGCACTCTTTACTCTGTCTGGTCCCACTAACGTGTGACACAGTGAAGGGCAGGACGGAGGTTAGAGGAGCGCAAGGGAAGGGGGCTTGAGCAGTGTGTGCGTGCAATGCTAACGTAGCTATCCCTAATGCTTTCAGTGAACGAGCATTTCCTCTACAACTATTACAACTGTTTCTAATACCTGCTGTGTGCGTGCAATGCTAATGTAGCTATTCCTAATGCTTGCAGTGAACGAGCATTTCCTCTACAACTATTACAACTGTTTCTAATACCTGCTGTGTGCGTGCAATGCTAATGTAGCTATTCCTAATGCTTGCAGTGAACGAGCATTTCCTCTACAACTATTACAACTGTTTCTAATACCTGCTGTGTGCGTGCAATGCTAATGTAGCTATTCCTAATGCTTGCAGTGAACGAGTATTTCTTCTACAACTATTACAACTGTTTCTAATACCTGCTGTGTGCGTGCAATGCTAATGTAGCTATCCCTAATGCTTGCAGTGAACGAGCATTTCCTCTACAACTATTACAAATGTTTCTAATACCTGCTGTGTGCGTGCAATGCTAATGTAGCTATTCCTAATGCTTGCAGTGAACAAGCATTTCCTCTACAACTATTACAACTGCTTCTGATACCTGCTGTGTGCGTGCAATGCTAATGTAGCTATTCCTAATGCTTGCAGTGAACGAGCATTTCCTCTACAACTATTACAACTGCTTCTGATACCTGCTGTGTACGTGCATTGCTTATGAAGCGATCCCTAACAGAAACCGATACAATACCTATACAATACCTATACACTAACTGCCCCGTTCATCCTCAAACATGATCCTCTTCATTCACCAATACACCCGCCGCCCGTTACCCTTTAGCCCGCACAACCCCGTCCCCCACTCGAATTGAACACTATATTTTTTCAGTAATTTCCGCTAGAGTGATATATACTTTTGTCATAGTGGATGGCAAGGGGGGAGGAGTCATCCTTGTCAAATCATTACTCTAAAGCATAATTGAATGATCAATACAGTCATAATTCGTTTGTTGATGGGGACATGTGTGGAAGTGTGCTTCCCGCTCCTCCCCTCCCCCCCCCGGGTGCGCTACTGGAGTCAGCAACGAGTACGGCGGTCACTCGAAGCTGTGGGTGCCGGAGGAAGCAAACAAGGTCGAGTAGGACTTGGGTTGAGGGGCTGGGGTCGAGTACAGAGCCGTGGAAGGAGAGGCTGTAGTGACGACTCTAGTGTGGGAGAGATTGACTCATGGGATTGAAGAATGAAGGAGTTGCGAGGACTTAATTGCTGTTCAGATAATGTTAAATGTATGTGAGGCTGAGGCCGCGAACCTAGACATCGAATGCAATGCTAGTAATTCAGTGGGCATGCAAGTGAAACCACCTAATCAGAGGCTCTAGTACAGGACGGACGGTGTACTTAATGGGACTCCACTGAAGTATGTGGACAGTTCCACTCACTTGGGATATGTGATAACAAATAACCGGTGTGATAATGCTGATATCTCAAACCAACTCCAAAAATTAAATTCGGTTGACAATTGGCTCATTGGCTCATGGATGTTAAGCTGAAAGCTTTTCAAAACGTAGTTATCCAATCTACTGTAACTAACTGGTGTAAATTTACGAGGGTTATTATGAGGAAACTGCTGGGAGCATACAATGCCATGTTCAGGAGACTGGTTGGTGTCCCAAGAAGAACGAGTGCCATGCCAGGCATTGAGGATCTACCGAGATCACTCGAAGGTGTCACTGCTCACAAATTTATCCCCACTCTGATCTGAAAGAAAGTCTCTCCTCGATTAAGAAGCCTGATGGCTCTCCCTGTTCGACTGGGGGCATGGGATTAGTGAACCCTACAAAAGTTTCTGAGGATGAGTTACACCACTCTGTGACTGTTACCAGTTCTTTGGGAGAAGCTATCGTGATGCAGAATAACAATCATTCTTCTTCTTCTACTGCCGAATCAACCAAAGATACACATATTCCAGAAGAACATATGTGTGTAAATGGAGAGCTGTTGGAGGAAGTTCAGAGTTTAAGTATTTGGGCTCCAATGTGGAGGTGACTGAACTAGTGGGAGGCGCGATTAAAGGAGGTGTGTAAAGTGTTGGGTGCACTAAGGAGTGTAATGAGCTGTAGGACGTTGGGGATGGAAGCAAAGAGAGGGCTGATGAGGGTGTTGTTGTCCCAACTGTACTCTACAGAGCTTAGGCTTTGGTGAGAGCAGAGGAGGGAAGAAGGTTGAATGTTTTCGAGATGAAGTGTTTGAGGAGCATGGCTGGAGGGACGCTGAGAGACCGGATCACCAACGACGTGGTTCGAATCAGAACAGGGATGGTGAAAAAGTTGGAGAACAGAGTGGATTCGCGTCTACTGAGATGGTTCGGGCACATGGTGAGGATGGGTAAAGGGAGATTGGCAAAAATAACGATGAAGGCGAGGCGAGTGGTCGCAGGCCTAGAGGGAGACCGAAGTTTGGGTGGATGGATGGTGTGAAGCAGGAGTTGGGAAGGAGAGACTTGAATGTGGAGGTGGCGAGAGAGCGTGCAATGAACAGGCGTAAGTGGCGAATGGTTGTGAGTGGTTGATTTTTGACGCTGTTCTGATGTGCTTTCCCGCCCTTGGCATCACGTTGTCGGGATGGTCGTGGGGGGAGGGGGGGCTGGCCATCAAGATGCGGCGGGGGTAAACCAGTGAAAACTGTCGGGCCCTGCTACTGACAACGGATCCTTGGACTGCACTCGTAACTTAGAGTGTGTGTTGCAGGGTTACCGGCCGGACCCTTTAGCTCAAAATGGCTAAGTTGTGTGAGTGTATGATGGTGTGAGGTGCGCCTGGCCGTCGGCCACCCCCTTTCTAGGGGATTCGGCCCTGTGGCTGTAACTTTAACATGAAACGCTAAGTAATGGGGAATCACATGGCCTGAGGCTAATGAACTGCTCATCCAAAAGGCGCAGGACGTCGGTCCGCATGTCATCTTAGATGTTCAGTCCGCATTGTCGTAGTGCATGATTCGTTAATATCACTAACTGTAAATCTAAATTATCCGCGGATGGGCACTTCTTATAATGCAATTCAATTAGGTTTGATTTTCGATTCTACATTTTGCTGATAGAAAATGCGATAAAAGAATTAGTGGTGGAGGCCTAATAAAAAAATGATAGCCCGGTATTTGCAGACTAGTTGGTACGATGTTGATGTTGATATGTTGATTGCCTGAAAGTAGGAGCAGGGAAGAGCGCATTCAGCCTCATTCATGAACGATATGATAACTCTTATAATCTTTTCCTATAGGCCGTATGCAATAGTGAGGGATACAAACTATCACCATTATAAGAAAGATGGGAAAAAATGCTGCTGGTGCATAAGATCCCAATATCAATACAAATAAAGTTTTACTCATAATTGTATTTCCAAGTTGTGGGCCCATTGAATGTGTGTCGATGTCAGGTCGGGATGCGACCCTGAATACGCATGTTCACTGCCATGTGACTCTGTGCTTAACGTCTTCATCATTGTTCTTTGTATACATACTCATGTGGAAAAAATGGACATAAAAATAATTAAACACGCTTGTCTCTAACTTAATCTATAAATTGTGGTCGTATTTCACTCTTGATTGTCTTCACGTAGACATGTTATTTTGATGCGTAATGTGAATGTATTGGTAGGATTGTTTATGTTAAATTTGTCTTTTTGTAGCCATTATTGTACCATCAAGTGCGTCATTATAGATAACAATAACAATACAAATTATTATTATTAAAGATACAGAAATAAAATTCAACCCATCTGAGTGAACCTCCCCTAGCTACGAAACAGAGATGGAATGTATCTGTGTGGATATCATTGATGCAGAATATACGGATTTATTACAATTTAAGGATTCCGATAAAACTAATAAGTGCAGAATTGAATCGGGCTGATGATCCATTTTGAGTGCCTTTAATAACACGAGCACAACATGAGTTATTCAGGACTAAACATCTTGAAACTCACCGAAAGATGGTGACAAAGTTCACCATGATTCATTTTACTTCACAGTTCACTGTTCACCCCTCCTCGCCATGCAATGTAAAACAATTCGTGTATTGTAGATGTGTCTATAGCATGGGGATATTGCCTGCTCGAGTGCCGAGCGTGCAAGAGCCACCTCTCTGAACGTATCCAACCTCCTCCCTTTGGCGCTGCCCCCGTACGGTGGCAGTTATTAAATGCTTCCCAACCAATACTCGAGTGAAAACAATAAATCACATTCCATTGAAGTTCCTCCTCCAAAATATTGAACAAAATCTAGCACGTTTCTGTCAGAGTCGACCGTTGAAGGAGAGGAGGATGCGTGGAGGGTGCTGTCGCCTGCCACGGCGAGCAGGGCAGATATATTGTGTGGACACTGTGGATCTAGGCGCCATGGATGCGTGGAGGAGGAGGATGCGTGGAGGGTGCTGTCGCCTGCCACGGCGAGCAGGGCAGATATATTGTGTGGACACTGTGGATCTAGGCGCCATGGATGCGTGGAGGAGGAGGATGCGTGGAGGGTGCTGTCGCCTGCCACGGCGAGCAGGGCAGATATATTGTGTGGACACTGTGGATCTAGGCGCCATGGATGCGTGGAGGAGGAGGATGCGTGGAGGGTGCTGTCGCCTGCCACGGCGAGCAGGGCAGATATATTGTGTGGACACTGTGGATCTAGGCGCCATGGATGCGTGGAGGAGGAGGATGCGTGGAGGGTGCTGTCGCCTGCCACGGCGAGCAGGGCAGATATATTGTGTGGACACTGTGGATCTAGGCGCCATGGATGCGTGGAGGAGGAGGATGCGTGGAGGGTGCTGTCGCCTGCCACGGCGAGCAGGGCAGATATATTGTGTGGACACTGTGGATCTAGGCGCCATGGATGCGTGGAGGAGGAGGATGCGTGGAGGGTGCTGTCGCCTGCCACGGCGAGCAGGGCAGATATATTGTGTGGACACTGTGGATCTAGGCGCCATGGATGTGGGTACCATGCGTGAGGACACCACGGATATGGACACAGTGGATATGGGCAGTATGGATGTGGGCACCATGGATGTGGGCACCACGGAGATGGACAGAGTAGATAAAGAAAATATCGATGTTTGCACCATGGATGTGGCAAACATGGATGGAGGCACCGTGGATATGGGTGCCGTGGATGCAGGCGTCGTACACACACGCGCAACACCTCTGCAGCACATTCAACACCTCAGACACAAAACAATGCCAAAACAACACAAGCTACGCGTCAGCAACACAAGGAACATCTCAGAAACACTTCAGCAACAAAACAACAACAAAAACAACAGCTCAGTATTACCTCAGTAACACGACAGGAGCACAAGAAACACCTCAAACACAAACAACACATCAGCAACACAAGAAACCCTTCAACAGCACAAGCAACTCCTTAGTAGTACAAGTTACTCCTTTAGTAGCACAAGTTACTCCTCAGCAACACAAGCAACACTTCAGCAAAGCACACAACACTACAGCAATGCAAACAACACCGCAGGAACACAAACAACACCGCAGCATAACCCACAACACCGCACGCAACACCGCAGCAACGCACGCAACACCGCAGCAACGCACACAACACCGCAACAACGTCCACAACACCGCAGCAACGCACGCAACACCGCAGCAACGCCCACAACACCGCAGCAATGCACGCAACACCGCAGCAACGCCCGCAATACCTCAGCAACGCACGCAACACCGCAGCAACGCACGCAACACCGCAGCAACACACGCAACACCGCAGCAACACACGCAACACCGCAGCAACGCACGCAACACCGCAGCAACGCACGCAACACCGCAGCAACGCACGCAACACCGCAGCAACGCACGCAACACCGCAGCAGCGCACGCAATACCTCTGTAAAACAATCAATACCTCAGGAACAAAATAAACAAGCAACACCTCAACAACGCACGCAGCACCTCAGCAGCATAGCAGCACTAGAACAGCAGCACCAGCTATACATCAGAAGCTCAAGCAGTACGTCAGCAACACAAGCAACACCTCAGCAACAAAAACAACAGCTTTGTAGTACGAGTAACACTTCAACAACAAGAGTAACATTTCAGTAACACAACCTGTACATAGTCAGCACAAACAACACTTCAGCAACCCAACAGCAGCAGAACCAACACTTCAGCAGCTAAGCAAAAAACACCTCAGCAACACAAGCAACACCTCAGCAACACAAGCAACACCTCAGCAACACAAGCAACACCTCAGAGTACAATAAACACCCCAGCAACACAAGCAAAACCGTAGCGGCATGACAGCGCAACTAATATTTTGGCAACGAGCGCGACGCAGGAGCAACGCATGTAAACATCAGCAACGCACGCAGCCCCTCAGCACCACGAGCAAGGCCTCAGCTGCACAATATACTCCTCAGTAACGCACGCAACCCATGAGCGCCACGAGGAAGATAAACACTTCAGTAACGCATGCAGCACCGCAATAATATACGCTTCAGTAACGTATGCAACACCTCAGCATGGCACGTAACAGAGCAGCAACGAACTCCGTACCTCAGAAACGTCCGCGACACCTCAAAAACACATCAGCATCATAGTAGCAATAAGGCAACAGCTCGTACAACACCTCAGAAGCTCAAACAACCCCTCTGCAGCACAAGCAACATTTCTGCAGCACGAGCAACAACTCAGCAACAAAAGCAACGCCTCAGCAACATCAACTACACATGATCAGCAGTAACAACAGTTCAGCAACACGACAGCAGAGCAAGAAACACAGCAGCAGAAAAGCAACACCGCAGTAGCAAACTATCACCTTAGCAGCAAAATCAAGAAACTCCTTAGAAACACCAGCAACACCTCAGCAACGCAAGCAGTACTTCAGCAGCACAATCAACACCTCAGCAATTCAAACAACACCTCAGCGGCAAACACGCCAACTCACAAATACCAGCAACCTCTGAGCATCACAAGCAACACTGCAGCAGAAGCACAATGAACACCTCATCATTACAAGCATGACCATCGCGGCATAAGCAATGAAGACCTCATCATTGCAAGCATGACCATCGCGGCATAAGCAATGAACACCTCATCATTGCAAGCATGACCATCGCGGCATAAGCAATGAACACCTCATCATTACAAGCATGACCATCGCGGCATAAGCAATGAACACCTCATCATTGCAAGCATGACCATCGCGGCATAAGCAATGAAGACCTCATCATTGCAAGCATGACCATCGCGGCATAAGCAATGAAGACCTCATCATTACAAGCATGACCATCGCGGCATAAGCAATGAACACGTCATCATTGTAAGCATGACCATTGCGGCATAAGCAATGAAGACCTCATCATTACAAGCATGACCATCGCGGCATAAGCAATGAAGACCTCATCATTGCAAGCATGACCATCGCGGCATAAGCAATGAAGACCTCATCATTACAAGCATGAC
>SDVV010018262.1:0-13799 GCA_016164225.1 Gammarus roeselii
CTGCGCTTACCCCGTACGCTCGGTGAGTCAAGGTGCATGCATCGCGTCCTACCCCCCACCCCGCCCACCAAAATGACTCTAGAAAGCGGTTCTTGTAGCTATACTAACTACTAGGGTAGGACACAAAAGACCGAGTTAACACTTGGTTCGGGTGATATTGACCGAATGTCTAATGCTGGATATTTTCTGCATGTCGACGGACAGAAAAAAAAGGTTGTTGTGAACGCAATGCGAAAAATACTTCTTCTGTTTATGAAGAGTTACATTTGCCACATTCCGGTTTGTGAGACTGGTCCAATGAAATTAGAGCTTGAAAATAGTTTTCTTTTCACCAGATACCTGATTTAGCCACACATTTTTCTCCTGCACGTTCATGTCGTCGTGTTCGCCAATTATGACTATGTATGTAACATGCTGCAGTGATGAGTGTAAAAGCATATATAGAAACCCCTGCTTACTTGAGGAGTTGTGTTAGTACCAGTCATGTCGATAAAGAATTTATGTAGGGAAGCAAACTCGGCATACGTTTGTTTGTAAGTTCTTCAAAGAACGGTAAACCTCAACGTTATGTTCTGGCTAACTAGTGCAATAGGGCTCCTCTGTTACGACAAATACCTCGCTTCAGCAAGTTATTGTTCACTCTGATGCTCAGCAAGGCAGGGACAATCGCCCAGCTTCATTCCAATGAATATAGAATTAACGCTGGTCGGGGGAAACACCGGGAATTAATAGTTCATTTTACGAGTGCCTCTTATGATATAATTTAAAACAGTTCAATCAAATATCTTGGTGCTCATTCACAGTTCACAAAAAAATGTTCCAGGTTCTAAGAAAATAAAAAAAATCAAATGATAGAATTGATAATTAACACTTAGTGGCCTTTGGTCTGATTGAACACTGTTATTACAGCAAGCCGTAGCGGTCGATCTGCCACAGGATGACAGAATTGGTAGAGCTGCATTTATTTCTAGAATGTTCCTGGTCTTCGTCATGTTTCCTTTCGCGAAAATAATACAAACCGTACGTTGCTCTGTATTAACCGATTTATTATACCGGATTTTCAAACATCGATCATTTTTGCTAATGAAAACTCGAGACGGTAAAAAATTGCCACAATAAAATATGTCCGAATAAATAAAAATGCACGAAAGTGTACTGAAACACGTCAAAATTGGACACAGCTAACCAGCGAATGGGATTCAATATTGGGTCGACTAAGACGGGAAGCTTCGTAAGCAACGCAAACAGGATTTTGTAGCAACTCGTGAGTACAAGATTGGCAAACGGTCCATTCATCGCACGAGAAGCTTGAGTTTCACGTTGATGCCTATTGTTCCCTTCCTCACGATGATTTAGTGTTTGAAACAATTTATGCAGCCCCGAGTTTCCATCTTATACCAACACAGCTGACGCCGGCAGGCATCTTTGTTCGCGAGAGGCAATTGCTCACAATAATTCAAACGGCAGATGGTGCTGGAGTGCCACCAGAGGGGCGACGAGTGATGGTTCGATGTGTGCGTTAGACCATAAACGGCGATGTGACAACACAGAACGACGGCGACTGATTGTAGAGGTACAGACGGCGATGGAACGAAACTAGGAAGCCGCCGACTGATGGCTAGAGGTATGCATAAGACTAAGGACGGTGCCAAGGCGATATCAGGTGGCCGGCGACTGATAGTTGAAGGTGTGCCTAACAACTCGAATGGCACTGCCGCGACACCAGGCGCCCCACGATAGATGGTTACATGCCACTCCAGGCGCCCGACTGATGGTGGGAAGTGCCCAATTGACTACGGATGACTCTGAGCCGTCAATAAGTGGCCCGGACGGCACTAAGCCGATATAAAAAAAACGGCTGAAACGGTTAACGGAGAGTCAGAAACGCAAAACCATTTTACATTGTAAAAAAATGTGCAGTCGGTGAACGAATAATATGTCTGGGGAAGATTTAACATAAGGGAATGTGTCGCCGAAAAGCTATCTCAAATAATTGAAAAATTACCGAGCACTGTTCATCTATGTTTTATGTAAAAAACAAACATAAACTTAATTTAAATCCGCTTACATAAGGAAATAAAATAAATGTAATTCTACGAGTCAAACATAAAATTATATCTGCAGGAAGAAGTTTCTTGTTATCTAATGTTATCTATAAAATAATGAATTCATATAATCGCAAGTCAAATGATTTTATAACCCACGTAACGAATTTTACTTTATTTTTTAGCCCAGTCTGTAAATGATGGAACATTAAAAACTGAATGGCTAAGCTCCTGTCTGGATATGGATGAGGTAAGCAAAATAAAGTGCAGCACGACTGTCAATAAAAGTAATGAACAGTTCACAAGATCAAAGATGAATACGAATTTAAAATGTTTGCAAGGTTCACCTTCAAGCTCAGGTTACCGTCGTTGCCAAATCTGAAGTATAAATGTAGGAAAATTCCCGGACTATTTATATTTGAATAATAACGATGAATCTCCGTTTCTGATTTCTTTTTTCGAAATATTCTCTCTCAAAAACCTGTATAGGAACAAATTACTGAAATATTTCAGATGCGGTGATCATAGCACTGTAATGCGATGTGAAGCACCCAATATAGAGTTGTTTTAGAGATGTTGGTGGGCAAAAAAATGCCATTACTTTTGGTTCAACGCGTTTCTTAATGGAGTATTTCTTTTAAATACAAAAACATTATTTATTAACATTGTTTCTTATAACGAAAAGTTTTGCAGTTACTTAAATGCAAAAAAAAGCCTGAATAGATGATTTTATTGAAACAGTATAGAACATGTTGATAGACAGTCGAACCTGTCAAAGTTAAAGGCCTGCTTTTGTAATCGGGTTTGTTATGGCACTTCATTTAATACTAACATCATCGGGGACGAAGTCGCATCGGAAATTTTTCCTGGTTTTAAATGTTCTTTTCTAAAGGATTGATGTATGTTGAAGACGAAAAAAATAGCGTACATGGATCCTATCTCAGTGCATTAAGCGATTAAGAAACAACAAAAAATATACATATATATTTTGTCATCTAATTGGGATGATTAGACTCGGTTGAAAATAATATGATAACATACATATAATCTTCCTATCAATTGCAGGCGTGGTACCAATTGAATGGCTCAGGACCTGCATTGTTCCGCAGTTTATGGACAAAGGAGATAAAAATGAATGCTGCAACTCGAGAGGTATCAGTCTTTCAATTGTGGTTGGTAAGTTGTACGGGAGAGTGCTGATCAAAAGGATTATACTGTACAAACTGCGCAATTGGAGAGGAACAGTCTGGTTTTAGGAGTGGTAGAGGGTGCACCGATCAGATTTTTGCAGTGAGACAGGTCTGTGAGACGTATTTGCAAAGAGAGAGGACGTGTTCTGGGCCTTCATGCATCTGGAGAAGTCATACGACAGGATTGACAGGTAAGTGCTGTGAAGGGTGTTGCGTTTGTATGGAGTGGGTGGCTATTTGTTGAAAGCGGTGCAGATTTTAAATGTTGCAGCAGAGCATGTATCAGAGTGGGAAACGAGATGAGTTATTATTTCTCAGTGAATGTGGTACTGACACAGGGCTGCGTGATGTCTCCCTGTCTGTTAAATATTTATATGGATGGAGTGGTCAGGCAGGTGTACGTGAGTGTGCTGGATCGGGATTTGGAGCTGTTGGACGCGAATGGGCGGAGTTGGCAGCTGAGCCAGTTGTTATTTGCGGATGGTACGGCCCTGGTTGCGGATTCAGAGGAGAAGCTATGTACGGCAGTGTTTGAGTTTGGTAGAGTGTGTGAGAGGAGGAAGCTTCGAGTTAAGTTGGGTAAGAGTAAAGTGATGAGATGCTCGAGGTCTGTTGACGCGAGCAGAATTAGTGTCCTCCTAAATGGATAGTTGTTGGAAGAAGTTTACGGTTTTGAGTATCTGGGTTCCCATGTGGAGAAGACCTAATTAGTGGAAACTGAGTTGAAGTCGCATGTGAAACAGGGGTGTAAATTGTTGGGTGCACTGAAGAGCATAATGAGCTTCAGGACGTTGGGGATGGAAGCAAAGAGAGGGCTGTATGAGGAAGTCGTTGTGCCAACTATGCTTACGGAGCTGAGACTTGGGGGTTAACAGCAGAGGAGAGAAGAAGGTTGAATGTTTTCGTGACGAAATGTTTGAGGAGCATGGCTGGGGTGTCGCTAAGAAACAGGTTCACTAAAGACGTGGTTCGCCTCAGAACGGGGATAGTGAAGAAATTAGAGGACAGAGTTGATTCGCGTGTTTTGAGTTGGTTCGAGCACATGGTGAGGATGGATGAAGGGAGATTGGTGAAAAAGATGTTGAAGTCAGAGGCGAGTGGACGAGACCTAGAAGGAGACCGAAGTTTGAGTGGATGGATGGTATGAAGCAGGCGTCGTTAAGGAGAGACGTGAGTGTGGAGGTAGCGAGAGAGCATGCGCTGGATAGGCGTGAGTGGAGAATGATAGTGAACGGATGATTTATAACGCTGCCCTGATATGCTTTCCAGCCATATGCAAATCGTCGAGGGACGGGATGGTCGTGTGCGGGGGAGGGGGTGGTCATCAGGACACGGCAGGGGTGAACCAGTCACGCAGTCGGACCCTGCTGCCGACACTGACCTCGAACCGCCCTCATGACCCGGAGGGTGTGTTGCGGGGTTCCTGGCCTGACCTTTTTGCACAAAAGAGCTAAGGTCTGGGAGTGTGAGTGTATGAGAGTGTGAGATGCGCGTTGCCGTTAGCCACCCCCCTTTCTGGGTGATTTCAGCCCAGTGTCTTCATCTGTATCTGTATCTATTGCAATATAATCTTTTCTTAACTATAACAGACAATTTTATGGGATTATCTTTTCGAAAGTTTTGTGGGTGGAACCAGCTCCATTCGTTGTAAATTATGGTGCCTCATTGGGAGCGAAAGTATAAGGATGTATTTTAAATAACACGGTGTATTAGATTCCAAATGATACAGTCTGCAGTGAGAGAATATGTCACTCAAAATTTGAAGTGGGTGGATGTAAATATCAAAGTCTAATTTTCAGAAAACTTGGTTGACAATGTCATTCTGTGGTATAGATAGTATGATTCTATCTGCATTCAGAAGAAAAAAGACAAAAAATGCGCATAAAGTATGTTGTGCATACCATTAAGTACTTTCATATGTACCTCAAGGTACCTCACCTTAAGATGTAACAATGAATTTCATAATTATGAAGATGAGAATTTAAACTTTGATTATATATTTATTTTTGATAACTGAGTAATCGTGAATTCTTCAAAAATACAAATGATATTTCCCTTATAAGATGAATTGGATTATTGCTCAATATGGACGAAATGTCACAGGATAGCTTCTGATTAGTCCAGCAACTTTTATATTAGTTAGCCTGACTAACGTAGAGTAGTCTCGTCCAGAAATATTTCCTCTTGTAGAGTCGTCCAGCTCACCACTTGACAGCTACAAGATCGCGCAGTCGTGTATGCTTGACTAGAAAAAAAACAGCATACCGTTCTAATTGGTTGTGAGACGAATATTTTCTATAACTTGACCAATTGTTTTCATACATTCTCGTGGATCATCACCTGGATTACAAATTGATATCCAGTTTCACGGGGTTTTCCGCCGGATAAATAAATTGAAATCCAGATTTCACAGGATCGTAATATGCAATATTTGAATCTGACAATTGGGCAACATAAAGGTAGCCAACTGGATCCATAAGTAAATGCAGGAGATCATTATATAACCTAGAAATAAGACGACAGTACCACTCTATAGACGTCTAGGTGACTAATTGATGTTGTCTGAGAATGACAGTTATCATAAATCTTTAGTAACCTACTCATGTGGTTGATCTGAGTTTAATTTCTACTAAGCCGTGAGATTGGATATCCACGTAAACAACCAGTTTGCATTTGAATATGCCAAAGCAATTGCAGTTCTAAGCTCCATCCTTCCATCAGTACCGAAATGAGCATCCCGATGGCTAACACTTAGTTAATCGGTTGTTCCCTTCATCAGGTAACAGATTTAGGTTCACATTTCGTGTCACGACGGATTGCTTATTCCTGCTATGGCAATGCCGACCCGGGCATTACTCCGGCTCTATAGACGGCACTAGAAGGCAGGCGATGGGGGTAAAACTGACACCGGAACGATGATTGTAGTGGCACTGGCCGGTGATAGCGCAATTTAAGATGACATTATTGGAAGACGATCGTTGAATATGAATTAAACCACCCAACGTAAGTAACATCATTATCATCAATTTATGTTGCGAGTGCTCTGCTTATTGTAAATTTGAAGGAGATTCTGGTTGAAACCAGCCTTTTGATTTTAATTGATTCCATGCAAAACATTTAGTATAAACTTTTTATACTATACTGTATTGTGATCATAATATACATAACATTTTGCAGCAAGACTTTGGAAACATATGTGGTTTCGCAGTTGTGTGTTAATCTGGCTGTAATCATTTGCCGTAATGCAGAAATGCATTTTTGTTGGATATCCACGAATTTATGATTAGTTTTCATAAAACTTGTAGGATTGCCCTGGCAAATAGCCTGGGTATTCACATTTTCAGTTGTCAGAATCGAGCATGCCATTGTACTTTTGATACGACTGTAGTAGGTTGACAACACACACTTCAAAAAGGCTGTGTCATACTATTTAGGACTGTACAACTGACACGTCGTCTGAGATGGTGCATGATATCTGCATTTAACTTATTCATGACTTGCATCGCATGTCATTGATTTCGATATTTTCACGGTGGACTCTTTTTGAAAGTCTATACGTTCAAGTCAAATTATTCATAATAGAATTTTACTAGGGAAGAGAAGTTGTTATTGAGTGTGCGACTTTAGATGAAAATGCCTGAAGAAATATGATTATTGCAGACTTTGTGCCTTTGGGTTTAGTAAACTCGATTTATGTCGGTGTAGTATTTATTTTCGATTGGAATTAAATCTGATCAAAAAATATAAAGACCACTAATATGAATGTATTGAACCAGCCACGATGTTTCTTGGTATGGGAAGAGTCATATTTGAAATGATGTGCAGGATATCGACAAGGATAGAAGTATATAATGACTACATAAATAGCAATGACCACTCGATCTGATCAACCGCTGAGAGATCCGTGTCGAGTTCCCTTTTAGAAGAAATTTAGCTGATGTTTGATTCACTTGATGGCAATGTGAATATAAACAACGTAATTTGAATGATATTGTTTTATATCTTCCAACCGAGCAGCGTCATTTCGTTCAGTTCTCGCCACGCAAAATTGACTGCCGTTGTTATGTTCATGGGAAAAATCTACTGTGCTAACATAACGGATATCTATGATATTGGTCAACACTGTATCGGTGTGTGTTTTTAGCCAGTTAAAAATGGTTTCAATAGGAATTATATCGTTGTTTGAACCAATAGCCACCTTCAACTATTTCCAACATTGCAATTCAACTGTACAGACTTTTGACCGAATCTGACTAGAACGGGGGTGGCCGACGACATGACGGACCTCACCCCTCTCATACACACACACGCATAAACATTTAGCCCGTAGGAGCTAAATTTTCTCAACAGGAAACCTTGCAACAGACACTACGGGTCAGGAGTGAGGTCCCAGATCAGTGTCAGCGGCAGAACCCGACAGGGTATACTTGTTTACCCCTACTTGATTACACCCAGACGCTAATGGCGGGAAAGCCCCTAGAGCAGCGCCAAAACTCATCCATTCACAACCACCATTCTCCACTCTCGCCTACCCATTACACGCGCTCGCGCTCCCAACAACACTTAGGTTTTTCCTTCTGAACGTACTTCACGCCATCTATCCATCCAAACTACGGCCTACCGCTAAGCCTACGTCCACTCACCTCCGCTATCATCACCCTTTTCATCAATCACAATATACATTATCAAAAAAATTTAGCAGCAGATAATATAGTCGTTTTTATATAGACTTGTGTACCACTCGCACAGATGAACCTCTCAAATATGTTTACTTTTTTCTACAATTCTATTTTACCTGATCTTGTGTCTGGTGCATCAGCTCGCGCTTTGCGGGCATAAACAATCTTTTCTGAACTTTTTTAAACCATTTTGAAACAAGTACTTTACACGTTGGAAAATAAAAAGTTATAACCAGGCGGTCTTTTTCGGTCCAAACGAGGCCTACTCACGGAGCACTTGCGCTGCCGCAACTTGTGAGAGGCTTTCAAGGGGGAAGTGAGAGGAGGCGGAGTCTCTGGTTAAACGGCTTCTTGTTATTTGGCACTGCGTTGAATTGATGAACCTTGTGCTGGGATTCAGGTTATTTAAGAACAAATATACATGATAAAAACATATCGGCAGTTCGTTGATGAATGTTTGTGTGAAAACAAATGTGTTCATATGAACATGGTATCATTGTAATGGCATTATTTGAATGACTACCAATGCACCTAAACCAACGCCAGCAAGAAATACCATGTTGATATTAGTAGCAGGCTCATTACCGAGAGTTTGTGTTCCATCCCCCAGGGGGAGGCTTGTTATCTCACTTTAATTAGGATGAGCTACTACCAACAAGGCAACCACTCGCCCATTGCGTTTGGGAAAGCGGCATATTCTTGGGAGAAAAAACAACGTCAGATGACTTCACAGTATAGAGTATTTTTGTGAAACCTGTATTGGGGTGTATATGTGTACAATATTCTAATGACTGCCTAGATCTCCTGGCCACGTGAATAATGTCGTCACAAGTCCAACCAAAAGTTATTTCTATATGAAATTAAATTCATATCACTGTTATTTCGTTTGCATGTATCGACTTTATGGACCCAAAAAATAAAACAATTTTGCATTAAATGGGTGAAAGACGCAATTAAAACTCTGTAAAGAGGTTCAACTACGACCTTATAAAAGTCAGAAAAGGGATTTTGTTCATACATTCCAACAGTCGATAATACAGTGCGTCGTGTGCTGTCGACGAGCACCACAATCTGCATTAGGTGATATTGCCTGACTGTTCATATTAAGCCAATGCAACAGGCGAGTACTAAGCCAATCATGTAAGAGTATAATGAATGCATTTATTACTGAAGGAAGTCGTTCCATCATTGGACAAATCATCTTGACCCAGTTACAGAGTTGCGTAACAGCCCGTCAATGAACGAGTGAAGAGCAGTATTAATCAGGCATTAATTTGCTTGACCAAATTGTGAGGTGTTCTTCCAAAATATTATTGTAGGCAACTGCATAGGATACTTTTAAACTTCATTGGTATAGAAGAATACACATCACAACTTGAGCGTTTCGGTGGAGGTTGACCCACTTGATCTATCAAATCTTACATCATTATAGTGACGCTGCGAGTTTGCAGGAGACGATAATGGCATCACCATTCAATTGTTCACCCAATGGAGCTTTCATTGATATAATTAATAGATCCTCCCGCTGCAAAACATTCGTTATTGAGCCCAACTGTCAATTGGTTAACCACGACAGTACTAGAGGCGGATCCTACTCCATTCCGGCAATATATTTGTGAGCATTCCGTTTTCTTTCCTCATGTGTCCTTATATTATCCAGTCATTCTGTCGTTGTCAACCATGTTGACACAATACGGCAATACTTCTCTATATAGTATGTCTGGATACCATTTAGCAATACCTATTATTCATCTTGCAAATGGATTGTGAGTGACATAGAATTCCAACGATATCCTAAAATAAGATGCGGGTGGATAAAACCCGACTGCGAGAAGGTGAGTGCAACTGTCAACGGTACCATGGCAGGCTGAGCCCTGTTAACAAGCGATTGAAGTAAATACATACAACTTTCACGTTCAGGAGCTAAATTCCGATGTGCATGCTGTAAAACTGTCTTTACTTTCAGTGGGCGAACACAACCCTGTTGATGACGCCGTGGAAATTAAATGACATCAGATACTCATTTTGTAGCATCGTATTCAAAATTAAATAATTTACCCGATGAATGTTTCCTGATTGCTTGATTATTGTTAACCGTCCTAACTTTGTTTCCCTACGGCATAGGTAGGAGTAATGACTGACGGGGTTTGTCTCAGAGCTGACGCAGACTCCACCTAGTTAGGGTAAGTGTTGTAGCGGCAATTGAGGCGTCCAACTTGGTATGCAGGCGTGGAATTGATATCTTCATTTTTTTTCAGCTAACGGAGCAGTAGAGTCTAAAAATTAGAACAAACAAGAGCTCGTAAGTCGTTTACGATATCAGCTGTTATGATCCAATACTATTCGTCGTTCGTTTGCTCTGCCTGTTTTGCTGTACCTCTTATTCCTCTGTACCTCTTATTCACAGAGGAAACTAACGATCCCAAGTAGATCAGTCTTTTCCGATGAAACGTGAGTGACGTGAGAGGATATTATTGCATATTTTTGTCCGCGGACAAAGCAACGAAACCCTCTGACCACTGCAACTAATACAGTGAAACGGCAGAAATTCGTCCCACTTCGTTTTTGATTGCATGTATTTTCAGGCGAAAGCTCAATATATTCATATATTCTATACATCGTAATGTATTGAGTGCCCAAGTGATTAATTCATTTTATGCAAAATTCCTTGCCATAATTCTACAAAAAAAATGTTCACATTAAAACACAATAAACAAGATTTTTTAATCTGCTGTACCATTATAAATCTCAAGCGAATGAAACATTGATTTTCTGGTAAGGGCCTCTTCTGTACATTTATTTACACAAATTTCAATCACAACAATAATATTAATCCACATGTTATTCGGATCCAAATGAAGAGCCGTTGAATGGCAATACTTCAAGCAAAATTCTTATTTCCCAAACCAGTTGGTTCTGCCTTTGATATGAAACGGAGCGAGAACAAAAAGTCCTCAGGTGGAATAACTGAGAGGAAGGCTTTGCTCTTCAAAGTGAAACATGAAACTTGCTGGAAGTGTGGTTTGAGGCATCGTACGGCATGGAACACTAGAGATTATTTTGGAAACGAACGCTCTGAAGATGAATGCCGGGTATACAAAATAATTTTCTTGGACAGGATCGCAATTGAAAACTAGTCAGTACGTGTATTTTAATCATCACACTTCTTCTTTCTTGAGAAACGATGTGATTGGTGAGTGATTAGATGAAGTTGGCTTACAATATTTTACCAGCCGAGTTCCATTCCTTTATGAGTGAATCCGGTCGATGATTGGTACAATAAAAAAGTAATTATTTCAATGTATAAAATACATAAGTCTGAAAATCACTGATTCAAATAATGATGTGCGATGAAAATCAAACTATAAAAAAAGTTGACGTCAAACGATGAACACAGTTCTTATTGGGAGGTTTGTCAGTTTGTTGGTAAATCAATGACTTAATCAAAATCGATGCGGTTTTATCGGCAAAGATATTTGACTTGCTCATAGGTTATTGAGAACCGATGTCCGGGAATGGTTAAAACCGCGGTTGTGTTAATCAAAAAATATTCAGATTGCAGGTTCTTGAAGGACTGGTAAACGCATGCAACGTACGACATGATAGTGTTATAGAAAGTTAGAGATTTCACTACCGACCATTTTTATTTTATCAGAAGATGAAATTGAAGCAGAATTTTGCAGGAGTCTTCAAGTTATCCTCAGTTCCTATACAAATGAATGGAAAGGATTTCGTATCAACATCTTCGTTTTCGCATTTGGATAATAGAAACCCGTTATGACTGATTGCCGTGATGCCATCCCGGCGGTTTTTTCGAACTTTAATTCTTCGGCAATGAACGAATGTTCCACTCGACCAATTATTTAATACATTTACATATATGAACGTCATTGTATGTTTTTTATCGTGATCGACTTTTTATGGCAAGGCATTCAGGACCTGTTCCTCAGACAATGCAAGTGATGCCTGCCATCCAAAGAAGTTTAATAACTGGGCTCTGTTATAGGAATTTAATTGTTTTACTATTTGGTTCATGTTTTATTTGATAATGAGCGATATTTAATTGGCACACTTTCTTTGACAAAATCATATTGTACGATAGAAATGTGATGTGAAAAACATTTTACCCATCTAACACTTTGTTGGAACAGAAGCAGTACACCATAAGTTGATTACAGGAAATGGGTAATCACTATTATGAATCTCTTAAAAAATTATCAATTATGAATCTAACATTTACACGCATTTTAATAGCTCATGTCGCACATTTTGTCTAGTTCGTGAACACGCTGTTTGATCAATTAACTTTCAGTCATGCGCTAAAGATTTTATTCTCCCGCATTCGATTGCCCCGAGTTCGAGCCAATCCACGCATGGTCGCTCCCGCTCAGATAACGCATCATCTCGAAATTGAACTGCACAGTGAATTGTGTGATGAACAAATAAAAAGGTTTGCACGAGCTGCGATTCAATATCCATTGGCATACAGTTCCTCTAACCGAGCGTACGAAGCAAATAATGGGAAACATTTCAAAATTCGGGTCTATTGAAATATACCCGAAAGTCAATATTTGACTGGAATATGACTTCGTGAATAGAACTATTAACATCCGTATATAAGCTATGAGCTTACCAGGCTTAAGAGTCGCACTCATCGATTAGTGGCAGTATCGCAATTTCTGATTTGTTTTGCAGCAACATCTCGGTTGCTTGTGAGAATGTTTTCCTATTAACAATGTACTGTAAAAACATATCTGCGTAAGAAAAAGCTAACGATAGTAAAAAGGGCTGTTTTTCTGTAGTGCACCTCATAATTGCTGGTTGACCAATAAAGGTTATGTTTATACAGTTTGTTCACTCGTTGATACAGTGTTTTTCGCTTTGTGCTCGCCCTTAGTGAATATGAGTGATATGAATCATTGCAGGCTTTGGTCATACTCGTACAAAAATACATATTTTAGGAATTGTTATCAAATATTCATTTTTATTATTGCAAAACAATTTCATCTGAATTCATGCAGCACTTCATTTGCAGACACGACTGGCGTGGTAAACTATTTTCATCAATAAAATATCTGTATTTATTTCGCAGGGTAAAAAGCTTAACAAGGGTGTGATCACCCTTGTTATGGTGAATCATTAACAAACCCATGCATACATAACCTGAGACTCCCTTTCCTCGAACTATATTTTTTCATGATTTACCTGTACGTTATTTGAATCACGGCTATTGTTTTATATGACTTTAATATGAAGATTTTCGTTCGATTATTCTGGGTCATGAATAGCATTTCATTTTTCAACGGCTATCCTAATCGAAAACCTTTTTATAGCCTGCCATCAATTACTTCCGGTGAATCGGTATTCTGTTCCGACACTTGGCAAAGAGTGGCGGAACAGGTGTTCGGGGTGATGAATAAATGAAAGTAATATCTTGATAGAGTATTTTGTCCAACCGTTCCTCCTGAACTAATTTCAGATGTTCCAACGCGCTAGAAAGCCCTGTCAGTCTGTTCATATATTCTTTGACTGGTTTCAGAAGTAGTAGTAGTAGGCGCAAGACGGCCCAAAAATATAGGCGCAAGACGGACCAAAAATATAGGCGCAAGACGGCCCAAAAATATAGGCGCAAGACGGCCCAAAAATATAGGCGCAAGACGGCCCAAAAATATAGGCGCAAGACGGCACTCCCAGAAACGGACTACGAAACGCAAATGGAAAAGTGATACTGTAGTTATATATTAGTGACTCTATATATATTATTTATGAAGGAATTATGATATATGTTAATTGTGTAGGAATTAGGATGGTTAGATATTTGAATCTTTTATCGAATGTATTGGCTATGTCGTTGTTATTTGATAGTGACTCGGACGTTGCACTTC
>SDVV010018263.1:0-13799 GCA_016164225.1 Gammarus roeselii
ATTGCACACAGTGCACCTCCTCCCCTCTCACAACCCTCCATGTCCACTGGTTGCACACAGTGCACCTCCTCCCCTCTCACAACCCTCCATGTCCACTGATTGCACACAGTGCACCTCCTCCCCTCTCACAACCCTACACGTTTACTGGTTGCACACAGTGCACCTCCTTCCCTCTCACAACCCTCCACGTTCAGTGGTTGCACACAGTGCACCTCCTCCCCTCTCACAACCCTACACGTTTACTGGTTGCACACAGTGCACCTCCTTCCCTCTCACAACCCTCCACGTTCAGTGGTTGCACACAGTGCACCTTCTCCCCTCTCACAACCCTCCTCGTTCACTGATTGCACACAGTGCACCACCTCCCCTCCTACAACCTTCCACGTCCACCGGTGACACTAAATGCACCATCTCCCCTTCCCCCCTACAACCCTCCACGTCCCCCGGTGACACTAAATGCACCAACTCCCCCTCCCCCCTACCGCTCACAGCCTACAATTATTTATATTGATTATTGTGACTAGGCATGGTACTTGCTCTGCTCCACACGATGACGCCCTAAAATGAGTGGAGTTAAGTGGGTGTACCAGAGCCCATCGCAGGGTATCAATCGCAGCTCAAATACCAAGGGCAGAGTGCTCAAGATACATAGACACAGGCCATTCAATGAAAGGTGCGGGGTCGAGTTTTGGATGCTTAGGTGCCCTCAGTTGGCTGTTTGGTTGAACATTAATTCTTTGACATTGATAAAAGTGTTAACATTAAAAAATGTATTCCTACATGAGAAAAAAACAGCTTGTTTAAACACTAAAATGTCATGTTTCACGTACGTCACTTGGCTTTAATATTATACAACATGTTTATGGCGTGAATTCTTTTGAAGACAAAGAAGGGTTTCGATTTGACGGATGCTGGACACGTTTGAGACGACCGAGAAGCATAGCCGGTCACTAAAGAACCACTCTTACTCGATATAAGAACATTTCACCAGAAGCTGATATTCATGTTACTTTCGACGAAAAATATCCCTGAGGTGGAACAACGAAGAGAAAATCGTAGACAACAGAAATGGATGTTGATGGCTGTTGTTGTTGGTTAACGCTCATAATTTGTTATGTGAAATACAGCTAAGTGTTCAGTAAATAGATCTTATCCACCGTCCCGTTGGAGGGAGGTGTCGTTAGCAATTTCCCTATTATAACCTCAGACATTACTTAAGTTATTATCGCCAACCGCCAGCGCGATGAGTCGTTTAAGGGTAGTGTCGTCTAAGCTGCTGGGCGTGGGTGAACCCCGATACGCATTCCTGGCTTCTCGCCCTCTGTCGATACACCAGCTGTTGAGGGAGAGGGTTACGGTTGAGGGTTGACCTTATTTCTTCTACTCGTTAGTCTCTCGGCTCTTGCCTAGTGCCTGCTGTGCACTATGAGTAGTCCACAATCGTCAGTCTCCAGCTACGTTCCTGTTTGAAGTCGTCAGTGGTTTTACACTATCCAGCCTTCTGTAGTCTGAAGCCTTCTGTCTTCCATCTTCTATACACGTCAGTGTCCAGGCTCCTGTCTAAAGCCTTCCATACCCGTCAGTCTTCAGGCTGCCGTCTGAAGCCTTCTGACTCTCTCTTTCCATACCCGTCTGAGCCCTGCCGTCTACAATCACCAACAAACAAGACTTCCCGACCACCGCCCGCTGTTATGCCCTGAAATGCTGCGTCACCGTGATGCCGTGATACCCGGGCACTGCTGCCCCACAAGTGATGTGGTGCTGGGTACTGCTGTCCCTCAGGGTTGTGATGACAGGCATTGTTGCCCATGAGTTCTGCTTTATGGTGACGGTTACTGCTGCTTTACAAGTGCTGCAGTGCTCCCCATGAGTGTTGCGGTGGTGGACAGGGATTCCTATGAGTGCTGCGGCGACGGACCCTGCTGCCCCACAAGTTTTGCGGTGCTCGGTACTGCTGCCCCACGGGTGCTGCAGGGCTCGGTACTGCATGCAGCCTCATGAGTGATACGAAGATGGGTATTACTGCGCAGGAGTACTACGATCACGGGCGCTGCTGCCCCACGAGGGCCTCAAAGATGGGCACTGCTGCCCATCAGTGCGACTGCGACGGGCACTGCTGCTCATGAGTGTTGCAGTGACGGACACTGCTGCCCCACGAGAGCGACGGTGCTGGGCACTGCGCCCCACTGGGTACCACGGCCCTATGAATGCTGTGGTGACGTGCACTGTTGTCAATGAGTGCTGCGATGATGAAAACTACTGCCAATTAGTGCTGCGGTGCCGTGCACTGCTGCTAATGAGTGATGTGGTCTCGAACGCTTCCCTGATTTCTGTGAACTCGGACACTTCTTTCCCTTGAGGGCTGCGGCGCTGAGCATTGCTACCCGTGAGTGGTGAGAGGCTGGTCACTGCTACATATGAGCGCTGAGTACAGTCGCCCAACAAGTGTTGCAATGCGGAACACTGCTGCTCGCAAGTGCTGCGGGGCTGTGTACTGCCGCCCCGACCAGTACTTTGATGCTGGGCGCTACTGCCCCACAAGTATTGCAATGTTGGGCATTGCTGCTCCATGAGTAATTCGATGCCGGGCACTGCTGCTTCAGTGGCGCCTTGACTCTGAACACTGCAGCCCAACAAATGTTGTGGTGGGGGACAATGCTGCCACAACTGTCAGTCATAGTTCTTCACACATATTGTAATGAGTAATCGTCACATTCAAACATCGTGTTCATTTTTTAGCTAGAGTTCATTGAGGATGTTTGTTCGGATATAATCCGTATCCAGAATCCATGTTAGGTTGAATTCCACGAGGTGATTTTTTTTTCGTAAAAAACATTCCTCTGCAGAGTTTTCTTTCGTTTCTGTACACCACGTGCATATTATAATTGAAGATAATTCTTCTATTGATTTGATTGCAATTCTACAGAAGCATAAAGTTAAAAAAAAAACGATCTGTTTATCATGTTGTTCATCAAGAGCTTATATATTTGAATACGTTAGTGAATCATCTTAGATTATCTTCAGTTTTGTTACAAACTGTTCTTCAATTTTTTGTACCTAGTAAGTATATCTCATGTACTTTAGGTAACCCATGTAAATATTTCTCAAGCTTATTACTAACGGCTCTTCATTCTGCCCATGCGTCTAGTGCCGAATTCATCAAATGACATTTTTTTCCTATGCTGTATGCATGTTTGTGAAGGTGAGAGTGTGTGTGAGTATGTTAGTGTGATCGTGTGTGTGTGTGTGTTTGTGTGATCGTGTGTATGTATATGTGTCTATTTGTGTGATCGTGGGTGTGTGTTGGTGTGTTTGTGTGATCGTGTGTGTGTGTTTGTGTGATCGTGGGTGTGTGTGTAGGTGTGTTTGTGTGATCGTGTATGTGTGTGTGTATTTGTGTGATTGTGTGTGTGTGTAGGTGTGTTTGTGTGATCGTGTGTGTTTGTGTGATCGTGCGTGTGTATGTGTGTGTGTGTTTCATAGAGTCGTACGAGTGCTGTGCGTGAGTGAATTATTTGTCGATCGGAAATCCTGTATCTTATGGAGGGGTTTGTTGTTATATGTTTTACTAATGTGTTGCGTCAATTAACGATTTGATTTGATTTTGCATTGTAAAAATAGTGATACTTTATTCAATACACGTAGTTTTTTTTTAATGTACGAATATTTCCTTCCCCCCATGTATATGCAAAGCCTGTTCGATTTAGGAGAGCCCGTGTCCCCAACTCAAGAATTTTCTTTGTCCTCGGGAGTTGGGCACCGCCTTTTTATCCATAGGACATGTTTTATGTATCATAACTGGTACTTTTCGGCTACGTGTACGCTTGCTTGGTCAAGTACAGAATGAGAATAAAATAGCAATTGTAATCAATACCAAAGATTTTTCTTTCAGAACATTGTTCTCGGTTCATCGGTTATCCCCAAACTGATTTTTTTTTAAGAGATTTAAATGACGTGTATTTCAACGTTCACTGCTTTGATTCATTGTGTCCTACGATATAAGTCATTGCACGTTCCTCCTACACACTCTGCGCGTTCATGCTCGGCTGGCCTTTAGGTCATATTAACATGCTAGGCATGGTACCTCGTCCCAGGAATGCGGGTGGAGTGGAGGCGTGCGGAGGTGGTGTCCTGTTTACTGCTCCTCAGCATTCAGTCCGGTAATGGCTGACTGGATCGAGTACCCATTCCGGGTAATCCAGTTAACAAAAAGCACTGTTCACGATGAATAAGCGGTATTCCAGTACACTGGCCGTCAGAAGCGGTATTCCAGTACCCTGGCCGTCATAAGCGGTGTTCCAGTACACTGGCGGTCATAAGCGGTATTCCAGTACACTGGCCGCCATAAGCGGTATTCCAGTACACTGGCCGTCATAAGCGGTATTCCAGTACACTGGCCGTCATAAGCGGTATTCCAGTACACTGGCCGTCATAATCGGTATTCCAGTACACTGGCCGTCATAAGCGGTATTCCAGTACTCTGGCCGTCATAAGCGGTATTCCAGTACACTGGCTGTCATAAGCGGTATTCCAGTACACTGGCCGTCATAAGCGGTATTCCAGTACACTGGCCGTCAGAAGCGGCATTCCAGTCCACTGGCCGTCAGAATGCGCAGCTGGAGTGTTGTTTCGGATGAAGATAGCTGCAGATGGGTCGGACACGTACGTTTAATTGACATTGACTTATATTTGTGAAGTCAAAGACAGAAATGCTGTCGACATGGCGAGCACATCAACAGTCTGACGACGTTGTCAGCTCGAAAGGCTTGCGAAACAGGGCGCTCTGTCACCAACGTCATTGGGGGGTATTTTGATTTTTGATTCTCGGTACAGCTCGAGCTGTTGATAACTGCTTGTTGAGACAGGATGAATTATTGACATTGTTATGGCGTCACCGAACTCACCAGTTTACGAATTATGACGAATTCACGAAACATTTTTTATTATTTTGCTGTATTTACATCGACTTTATACAGCTTTCAATTTAGTCGACTGATTTCGTATGTCCAAGAACCAACTCTTTATTATTTTATTTGTCACTACGACACGAGTTGATCATCACGTTATCCTCGTCTGCAGAACAGCTGACGCTGACTAAGACCTGGTACGTATTATGTGTTATGGGAAATGCGAAGCTTTTCGAATTTATCAATCTGTCATTATATCGAAATACATTTTAAAACCTTAGGCCATGATCCTATGCTAGTATTGTCGCCCTGTATCTATTATCGCCGGCATTCCTTGTCTCCCACAGCACCAGCTTCTATTGTCCTTCCCCCCTGTTGTCCGTCCTCAATTCTCCCCCCCCCCCTTTGTTACCACCCTCATACTTTATGGACAAAAAGTCCCCCAAGTTGGTAGCTCTCCACACTAATTATATGCGCGCACTGAAGGTCGTCACATCCACGAACAACTCCTGCTTTTTGTGACTCGTGTTTCTGGCACTGATCAAACTACACATCGTGGACCGAACTCAAGACAAGATTGCTGCGTGTTGATGCAGTGGGTTACTCGGCTTGACGCAGAAGTGCAACACGGCAACACGGGTCGGATATCATGGGCATCTTGTTTTATGCATAAGTGTTTACAGATTTGTTAATAACAACATCCCTCAAACATCACTAATATTGAATAGTGCAGGCAAAGTTGTTCAACACGGAAACGCAAATATGATGTTCGGTGTGTTATGTGCTTGTTGTGTGGGATGAGTCGTTGACAGCATTCCGGTATTCCCTTGATACCCGTGTACGCTACTAAATTAGGTTAGGGCTGTACGTGTTCGTATTCATTGTTATAACCTTCATAAAAGGCATTGACCAGTCACTAGGTATTTGCTAATTTCTTGTATTAATTAGTATGCATGGGTATGCCCCACTGCGCACTGAAGGGACCATAAGAAGCATGCCATCACGCCGGCAGGATTATACCTCTCTTTATCACTAGGTGTCTTTACTGAGTCTTTGCATGGGTCATCATTCCTTGGTGGAAATCACTATGCAGTTGAGGGACTACCAGAAACATACCATCATGCCGGAACAATTATTCCTCTCTGAATCAGTACGTTGAAATTACACACAGTGATTTGCTGGCTGTAATTTGAATCCCCTACGACTTTTGCTTGTCCTGGTCACCAATCTTCTGCTTCATCAAGACATCCAACATAAAATTACTCACAGCAAACGTCTCTGTAATTTTTTTTCTCGTAGTTGTTGCTCCTCTTTAAAGCACGAGCTCCAAGGTTCGTGAAAAATCGGGACCAGCGTCCATCAGAGCTGTCCTGCCTGCCTGCAACCTTTCAGGTGACCCTGCCTCTCGTCCTGACTGCTGATCAGCCAGATCGGGACCAGCGTCCATCAGAGCTGTCCTGCCTGCCTGCAACCTCTCATGTGACCCTGACTCTCGTCTTGACTGCTGATCAGCCAGATCGGGACCAGCGTCTATCAAAGCTGTCCTGCCTGCCTGCAACCTCTCATGTGACCTTGACACTTGTCCTGACTGCTGATCAGCCAGATCGGGACCAGCGTGTATCAAAGCTGTCCTGCCTGCATGCAACCTCTCATGTGACCCTGACACTCGTCCTGACTGCTGATCAGCCAGATCGGAACCAGCGTCCATCAGAGCTGTCCTGCCTGCCTGCAACCTCTCATGTGACCCTGACACTCATCTTGACTGCTGATCAGCCAGATCCTGTATTTTAGCCGTCAATTTTGGCCCTGCTTTGGTCTCCTACTCGGTGTGTGTGTCGGTTGATAGGAGGTCCAGCATCGGTTTGTTGCAGTGATGTTTGGCTTGCGAGCTGCTCTTGCTTTGAAGATGGACGGCCGACTGCATTTAAGGGTTCGCATGGACCTTTTCCCGGCGCCTGCATTTATAACTTATGATTCATTTAACGCTTATTGTACAGTCGCTATGCTTATTACAGTCTCCACGGTTGTCCTGATTGAGGGAGTCGCTGAGTTGGTAGAACGGCTACAACTCTAAACCTGGTTGCAACATTTGCCTTGCTTAAGTCCCATTCCTATTTCACCAATCCCTTCAAGCGCGTAAATGTAACGCTCGTGCTGACTCTGATCGCTGCGATACTGCGCTGTTGTTATTTAAGCAAGCGCGATAGTCCCGGTCAAAGCTATTGCTTTGATGATCGTATACAGCATTGAATCACCCAAATAGCAGCTGTTCCTTGTTGCTTTATCGCAATCATGTTTATCCAACTCGTAGCTATTGCGTTGTTAGTCACATACACATAACTTCATGTTATCTGGGCAGCAATTGTCATAATAATTTGCTATCTTTATAAAGATTTATTTACCTCTGGTCGTACCAATGCCTTGATGATCATGTTGATAATTTTGCTAGGCAAATATTCGTCATTCCTATGGTCGTAAGCTTTCCGTCATCACTCTAATTTTGGTAGCATCTATTGCCTTCTCTGCTTTGCACTCACACCAAGCCAGGTTGTGGCTGCTGCGTTGTTACCCTGAAAGTCCTGCCCGTCTTGGTCGTGCTAGCCGCCCTCTTGGTCCGGGCTGCTCATCACTGTAGTGTTAGTTGGCTGTTTTTCTCCTGAGTGCTGAGCCGCCCTGTTTGGGCATCAGTGGGCGGACAGACCGTGCCCAGCTGCCCACACTGCACCCAGGTGCACCGCAGTAATCAGAAGACTCTTTCATGCTGCGCCAAGCTTCTGGTTTCTGAAAATGACCAGAAACGCGTCATTCCTAGTAGCAGCAATTTGTGGAATTTTTAGCATGTTTCAACTGAATGAAGGTGTTGGTGTACCGGGTAATGTGCAACCTGTTACTGCAGTACATTTTATAATATGATGGACTACAGGGAGTCGTTTGTAGGTTCTTTTATCGCAGTATAAGCAGTTCAGTTCTGATACCCACCCACACATGGCTTTTATCAACTTTCTCACAGAGTGTGAGGCATGCATGGAGGTATCGCAGGCTAAACAGAGGCCGGGCTATCTCGGAACACGTCGCCCACGCTCCAAGCAAATCCTGCAAGCACCCGACGGCGTTGCTCTGCCTCTGTTTTTGCACCGTTGTTCAATTTTTGAATATGCTTGGAGCTCTCTGCATCCGCCTCACTGGAATTCACTATTGACACTTCACTCGTTTATGAGTTTTTAGAAGCTTTGAAAGTCTCTGGTTCGCCACCCACGTCTCCACACGATGACGCCTACACACGATTGCGTTAACAGTGTATTCAGTTGGTCTTTCACCGAATCTTTTGAGAATTGACAATTTTTAATGTTATTTAATGCTGTTTAGTATCTTGGAGGATTCGATACTAAAAATATCTCGGGTTTGAATTCCAAATAAATATTCTTCTGTTGGACTTGTTCTACCAATGTTTGCCTCCATCACGCAATGCCTGGCAGGATGATGAGAAAATAAAACCTGCAGCGATGTTGGTGAAAGAGAACACGAGGATCTTGAAGATTAACAATAAGGTATACGCCAGGATGACGGCTGTTATGAGGAGGTTTTGATGTAGTCTGACTCTATGATACCCTTTAGACTGGTTTATAAGAAAATGTGTTTTGGATTCTAAATGATTAAGTTGCTTGAAAACTTTAATCATTTTTATTTGGGCAGCCTACGATTATTTCGAGGGGCTGGTAAAAAGTCGACTTTAATGTTATATGAAAATGAATTCAATATGTAATTTATTGCCAGTATATAAACGAAAATTGCCGGAACCTAACCTTGCTGAAACTATGAAAGCTTGATGACTTTCTAAATCCCTTCGCCTTTCGTACTCTGACACGGCGACTGTCAGCTTGAGCTCGATGATGACACCATTAAAAATGCTTTCCCTTAAAGATTTCGTTTTGTATTTGGAACTTCTTCAACATAAGCTATTCAGTTTAGATACATGCTGCTGTAACGTAACTTTCTGAGTATGATTTTAAATGACTGCTTGCCAAATGCTGTCTGTCTGCCTATTCGCGCAAAGTAAGATTCATATATTTCACTGCCTCTCGTGTCCTGCAGATGATTGTTATTATAAATGTTTTATTCATTTATTGTTTCTATCAATTATTGTTGGAAACTAACTTATTAATAACACCGATCAATAACCAAGTTTTTATACCTTTAATCTTTTGTAACTTCAATGGCTGCTTTGCTCCTGTAACGGTGACAAAGCCCCCGATAGCAACAGTCAGAGAAAGCGCCCCCAGTTGCCTGTCACAAGCTCTCCTGATGCATGTGTCTGCAGGCAGCCTCAATACCTGCTATTACTGGCATCGGTCTCCATTAACTGATCCCTGATTCCCTGCTAAGAACAGCCGCTACAACGGCAACTGGAGGCCATTAATTGGAGCGGGGCTGCACTGCACTGATGGCTGATATGGAGCAAGTCAGTGGCCTTGACTGAGTTAAGGTTTGGAATATTGAACAATTTTCTACGATTTCCCTGTTTCAGAATTGTTGAATATGTTTTGGTTTGAACAGTTCATTTACCGAATTGTCAGACGTCTCGTAAGTTGTTGTTTACTCAATGGGCCGTAAACAAAAAGACAGATGTAACCGTCCTGTCATCCCTGCATGATGTCTCGTGCAACGTCATCTGTTGGGGCTGTTCCTGCTCTGTTCTGCTGTCTTGTGAGAGTTGTTCCTGCTCTGTTCTGCTGTCTGGTAAGAGTTGTTCCTGCTCTGTTCTGCTGTCTGGTGAGAGTTGTTCCTGCTCTGTTCTGCTGTCTTGTGAGAGTTGTTCCTGCTCTGTTCTGCTGTCTGGTGAGAGTTGTTCCTGCTCTGTTCTGCTGTCTTGTGAGAGTTGTTCCTGTTCTGTTCTGCTGTCTTGTGAGAGTTGTTCTTGCTCTGTTCTGCTGTCTTGTGAGAGTTGTTCCTGCTCTGTTCTGCTGTCTTGTGAGAGTTGTTCCTGCTCTGTTCTGCTGTCTTGTGAGATTTGTTCCTGCTCTGTTCTGCTGTCTTGTGAGAGTTGTTCCTGCTCTGTTCTGCTGTCATGTGAGTGTTGTTCCTGTTCTGTTCTGCTGTCTTGTGAGAGTTGCGTGGCTTGCCGTGTTTCCTGCAGTTTGTCTCATAGAGACTGCAGATCACCTTCACCTTCAACAGCATCATCTGTTTCGAAGCTATTTTCTAATTAGGTCTGAAACTCACATCTTACCATATTGTGTAGAAATTAATTATGTTCGATGTTATCATGCCACGAGTTAACCTATCATCTTTCGAATGGAGTTACCAATTTGATTCTTCTGATAATCGATGTTCACCTGTGTTTAGATCCATCCGTCGATGATCTCTCATCTCGTTTCTAACACGCGTTTAGAGCCTATTGCTCGCTATGTCACTACCGGGACTCTGTTATCTTTGTGCCATCAGATACCCCGAGCTATCAAGACACTGCTGACCATCAGAGGAGGCTTACTGATTATGAAAGCACATCCTATTAACAAATCATGGTAGCATAACCATCAGTCAATCACAGGGCGTCGGTTGTCGTGTCCCTTACTATCATCAGTGATGACAAGAGACTTGGTCGGAAAATGAATGCTTAACCCTTTACCGGGAAAATAATCAGTTATGGTCATTTGCAGTTAACAATTTTTTTATTAAAGCCAATTTTTCATCTGGAAATCGTAAGGGATTTTATTCATTCTATCGAGAAACGATTTTGATTAATCCCTGAGTAACCCCAGCGTCCTGCCATAGGTTTATGTCAGTGCGCTGGAGTGATCGCTTCAGAAGAGATGCGACTTTTGATCGCTTCAGAAGAGATGCGACTTTTGATCGCTTCAGAAGTCCCAGACAATATCGCATACCACCCAGTTTGGGTTCACAGAATAGTCCCACAATGAGCTCTCCTCTAAGGCGATGCGAAGCGTTCTGCATACTAACATCACATTTCCTGCTCTCAACCCCTACTCTCCTTCTCCCCATCATCCTCATTCACTCTCCATCATATTCTCCCTACTTCTCCTACTTCTTCTCTCAAAAACATCATTCCTTGCAACTGGTCCCATCCTACTCACAGTCCCCCTAGGCTCGCCCACGCGCTCAGTCCTGCGCATTGCTTCTCACTGGAGCCGCTATCGCAGGCCCCCGCGCGAGGGCGGGGCACGCGGTGTGCACTGCACCCGGCGAAGGTCAGTCCTGGGCACCTGAGCACCTAACAGGGATCGTGGCCTCCACGGGGGAGTAAAGAACAGACCTCATTTTGTTGGGTATGAACTTACCAACGCGACCCTGAATACTGGTACCGTTCGTTTGTATTGTTTACGTTGTGGGAGTGACGCCATCTATTGTGACCGTCATTACCGCAAGGGGGTGGCTTAGTTGCTGTTGTTTTTGCTGACGTAGCTGTTGATTGTTGTTTTGTTTGGTTGTCGTTGAAGGTGATCGTCCTTCTGATTCTGAGTTGGGTGTAACCATGGAATGGAATGTGGGGACACGGGGGTAAGCGAAAGAAAAATATGTATATCCCTCGACATTCCTGAAATTATAAAGGAAAAAAATTTGATGGTGAACATTTATTTCTCGATCCTCCGCTTAGAACAGACTCTGAAATCGTTATTCCTTCGTGAAGGTTATCAAGCTTGAACTCATGGCGATGTCAAAATATCACGTTCCAAGGGTATCACCACAGCGTGGCCGAACGCTTGCTTTGTCATGCCTCTGGTTACTTTGCATGCCACACTCCTGCCCGCAAAGCTCGCTCTGGAAGGATGATTAGCATCACCTAACTATTTCGCTTCAGGATGGTGTTCTGTACCTGGTTCATGGAGCGCATAGATACAGGAAGAACGTCCTCCACTCAGTGCCAGCAATGCCTGTCTTGGTGTCGTGTGATGGTGTCTTGAACATAGTGTCTGGTTGGAGCCTATGAATACTGGGAGGACGCTCTCTCTCCACTGCCAGGAATGATTGCCTTTCGATGGTGTCCATCCCTCAGACCCAGGAATGCCTGCTCTGTCGGGGCGTCCTTCCATGAGTGCCGTGATTGCGTGCGCATCGATAGCGTTCATTCCTCAGACCCAGGAATGCCTGCTCTGTCGGGGCGTCCTTCCATGAGTGCCGTGATTGCGTGCGCATCGATGGTGTCCACCCCTCATTGTCAGAAATTTCTGCTTTTCGAAGACGTCCTCCTTCCAGTGTTGCGAAGGCCTGCTATTCGAAGGCGTTCTTCCCATCAGTGCCAGGAATGCCCGTACTGCGAGGGTGTCCTTCATCCAGTGACAGGAACGCCTACCATACAAGGGCGTCCTTCCCTCAAGGCCAAGGATTTCTGCCTTGGAAAAACGTCCTACACCAGTGCCAGAAATGCCTGCTCTGCTAGGGCATCCTTCATCCCGTGCAAAGAATGTCTGCTCTTCGAAGACGTCGATCCGCCCGTCATTCAAGGCGGGTGGGGCGATCTTTTGTCTGGCGTACAGTTGCTCGCAAATGTTGAGGGTATTCACGAAGCCCCTATATATTAGACGAGTGGACAAACTCCAACATCGATATGTTCAAAAAAATTTAAGAGAGCACAGGTGGAACAATTTTGTCATTTGTTCGATGTTTTTCGAAAATGTAGTGAATAGTATATAAATTTTACAATGTACAGAATAGCGAAACACTGTTTTTTAGATTACCTCCATTACGCGTATTCAACTTGCCGTCAGCTGGTATTCTGTTGGACTACCCTACTTACCCGTCTAATATTTTATTGTCATCAAATATACAAATCGAACCGCACGCAGTCCATTCTGTTATAGCGACCACTTTTGTGTATTGGCACAGTCCGACTGTGAGGAGTGGGTCCCTATCACTCGACACCCTTTTAATTCCAGCCGAGACCTACAAAATATCGGAGTCCTGGTGATATGTGTCGCTCTCGAGTTTTTTTATGGGGCCCGAAGGCTTCGGGAAGATGCCTCCACCGTTCATTTCCTAAAGACCCCAGAGATAGGGAGACCCCTCGCTCCAACGCTCGCCAAAGGTTGTGGCATCCAACCGTACTACTGCCGTCTCAGCCCTGCTGGAATTACGGCCTACCCCCTCTACCTTAACAACAGATCCGATCTACCACTCCCCGCGTTGATAGGCTTACAAGTTAATTGTACAGTATACCCCACGGCCACTACACATGGACGCTAACACCAACCGCTCATGTTGTTGCAGAGCAATTTTTGTTCACTTTGTATTGGATTGTCGGGGTAAAGGATATTCAAATATATGTAATCTAGTTTCAATTAAGTAATTAATTAATCATATAACGCGGGGGACGGCGAGTCAGAAGATGACGAGACAGAGGAGGGCAAGATATAGGACAGGACGAGGAGTCGATGGACGGTAAAGTAGGTCGGTGAGACGATGGACGGTGTGACGATGGACGGCGAGACGACGGAATGTGGGACAGGACGGCGAGACAGAACGGCGAGAGAGTAGACTGCGAGACAGTGGACGGCGAGACGATGGACGGCAAGCCAGGAATGCGAGAAGATGGACGGCAAGCCAGGATGGCGAGACGATGGACGGCAAGCCAGGATGGCGAAACCAGTCGACGATAAGACGATGGACGGCAAGACAATAGTCGGCAAGACGATGGGCGTCGAGACAGGTCGGCGAGACGATGGACGGCAAGCCAGGATGGCGAGACGATGGACGGCAAGCCAGGATGGCGAGACGATGGACGGCAAGCTAGGATGGCGAAACCAGTCGACGATAAGACGATGGACGGCAAGACAATAGTCGGCAAGACGATGGGCGTCGAGACAGGTCGGCGAGACGATGGACGGCAAGCCAGGATGGCGAGACGATGGACGGCAAGCCAGGATGGCGAGACGATGG